>CM067528.1:3435000-3485000 GCA_034509925.1 Hirudinaria manillensis | reverse complement strand
TATTTCTTTATTTATTATTTATTTATTTTTAATTAAATGTAAGATTAAATTCCATGTTGTAGTTTGAAATTAGTTTTCGTGCTCTAAGGTTTTCCGATGTGAAAATATTTTAATATAAAATAAATACTTTTAAAATATGAAATTATTGAAATTAGTTTCATCCTATTTCGTTTCCAAACGTTTTACTGTGACATTTTAAATATTTTAATTCCGTCTTAAGTTTTATTTTTCAAACAATATCATTCTTTCTTTTTTCTTTCTTTCTTTTTATTTTTTTTATATTATTTAAAACTTTATTCTTCAGATGCGGAGTTTACAACGAAGACGAAGATCGACCTACTGGACAGCCTGGAACCGCCTCCGTACAACAAGACGGAAAGCTCAAACATGCGAGCCTACTCTCTCCAGTACCGTCAGCAACCATCTTCTCCAGCCAAGGTGTCCTCTTCCTCCTATCCAAACTCGGAAAACAATTTCCCCCTCGACAACCGACAACTCCATCGCCTCTACCACATATTTTCCGCTTCGAAACCGCCGTCGGAATTGCTTCCACCTCCGTGCGAACGAGACGTCGTCATGGCGACGAGAAATTCCGTCGGGCGCCGGTCGAGCGTCGCCGACAAGCGTCGCTGCTCCGACGACCTCGACGACCACAACTTCAGCAGTCTGAGCTGCAGCAGCGACAGTTTGAGAAGCGACGTGACGTCGGACACGGACTGCGACAAGTTGAAGCGCTATTCCTTCTATAGGCGTCGCATACTCAGCTCGGACACCCGCCTGTCACCTTCTTTTCCAAACTCTTCTGGTAGGAGTCGCAGGCCGAAAAACAGCTTCCCGCGGTTCTACCGCCACCACCACCATCACCACCACCACGACCATCACCGTCACCACCATCGCAGCCACCAACTGCATCAACCTCTGTCTATGGAAACCACGAGGTTTTTATCGAACGGTCAGATCTCCATGACGGAAGAGGAGCGACTGAAGTTCCTGGAAAAGGTTTTAAAACGTCAAATTTCCGAAAGTTTTGAGAAAAATCAGGCGGAAAGAATTTCGGCGGCACTGACGTGTCTTGGAAGCGAAGAGGAAGGAACGAGCGAGGGATGAAGGAGCAGAAGATGGAGAAATGATCCATGATCACAGCGTCGTCTTTGCATTGAAAACGAAAAAAAAACGTGGATGGACGTCTTGCAATGTGCCTGTGTGGAAAATTTATTGCAGCGTGGGGAGACGTCCCAAAGAACCCTCCACGTCACCCTCTGGTCCTGGTCATCACCCAGTCCCGCGCCCCTAATTAGAGGCACAGTCAACGTTTCCTTACCACGGGCCTTGAAGACGCGGGCGTCGCTGATTGGAAACGATGTTCCCTTTTTTCCAATTCTGCTTTCCAGCTCAGATTTCTTTCTTCATAGTCAACAGTTCATTCGTTCGTTCGTTCGTTCTTTCGTTCGTTCGCTCCTTCATTCGGCGATTCATTCATTCATCTACTCGTTCGAACATTCGTGTTGGACGTTTGTGCGAGTTATTTTTCACTTACGATGTTGTTGTAGTCTCAAACACCACACGTGATCAGACGGATTGCGGGAGGAAGGGGGCGGAGTTTGTTTGTGGAACGAATTTTCCAACGAGCGAAGACCTTTGGGGACTCTGGTTTGTGGTTTGTTGTTTCAAGATTGCAATCATTCTCGTCTCCATCGTCTCTCTCGGGAAGTTTGCTTTCAAATGAAAGAGGTTATCATGGTCTTATCATGGACTCATCGTGGACATGAATGAATAAATAAATAAATAAAAACACAACAACAACAACAACAACAACGACGACGACAAACAAAATAGGAATGTTTAAAATGATTCTTTCAAATAATCTTTTTGGGATGCAATTTGATTTTCCATTTATTGTGACTTTCGTCTCAACTTTTCCTGACTGGGACTTTTCTCAATCAGATGATGATGATGATGATGACGACGACGATGATGATGATGATTTCCAATGTTTCTCGTTCATGCATTTTCCTTTCTTCTTAAGAAATGTTTTTGTGCGACGTGGATATTAGACATAAAAGTCGTCTGCAAATGTTTTTTTTTCGCTCAGGTAAACAACAACCTATGAATATTTATGAGGGAGATTAATTATTTAAAGGAGATGACGAATTGTATTCTGGGCGTGGTCGATCGTGCGAATTCAATTAGGTCACCAACCACTTTAAGGTGCCAAGGAAGGGTTACACCTCGTGGTGTAAATGGTTGGAACCTCTGCGTTGGACGGTTGAAAATCAATCACTCCACTCGAAGCCAATCGATTGATTGAGAATCACCAACCGGGAAACGGATGCGCCCGACTCCCTGCTTGCAGCGTTTTTCCAAGTCGGATCCGTTGAAGTAAGAAATTATTTCCAACGAAGATTCGACGCATCAGCGCCGGACCTCGAAAGTCGATGGGATTTTTGGAGGGACGTAAATTCTGGTAGATTTTAATTGGAATCACGTTTTGTCCATGTCTTGTAAAGGCTCGTGTTCTGGCATTGATGTCGACATTGAATGTTGATATTTGATAATCATCTGAATAAACCGGAAATTCTAGGATGAAATTCTATAAGGATCGTCCAGAAATCTTCATAGATATCATTAATTTATTGATTTATTAATCGATGCTTTTCCGCTAATCTCGATTTAAATTAATCAATAAAACTCCAGCTATCATAAATTTAAAAAGAATATTTTGAGAGGAATTATTCGACCAGAAAGGCCAATGATCAGTCTGGTCACGGCGCCCGGTGGAAAAGAAAAATTTAAAAACACAGAAAATCAACAGGACAAGCAAAGGAACAAACACAAAGATGGATTGAAATCATTTCAAGGAAGAGTTGAACAAATATTAGCTGAACGTGATCGTCGTCATCATCATCATCATCGGCAGCACCGGCAGCTTCACCCCCCTCATCCGGCATTTCCTTCGTGGTTGTCTTGCACTGGATGCTCTCGTGTCCACGTCATCATCACGTGCTTGATCAACTTCGACAAAACAAAGTCCGAAACCATTGAAAATGCCTGCAGCACCTAACATGGCAGTAATCGTCAGATCCGCGTATAATGGCTTCGCACCGAAAATAATTCCACCGAGAATATTCCGAGACAACAAAGGATGGAGCGTGCGAAGTGCAGAATTCACATCCCAACCGGGCAAACGATCATTTCCAAGGCCAAATCCTCGCGTTGTTGCAAATCGAACGCTGGAAAAGAGTCGTCAACAGCAACATTTCCAGGCGTCCATCCGTAGCCGCTGCGCGAACAAGACACGGAGCTTTGAGAAACTAATGGAGAGTTGAAGACGAAACGGAAATAGAATGCCGGTCGAGGGAAAAACGAGAATGGTATTTCGAGAGCTTCGATGCGAAAGCGCTTTCCAAGCAGAAATAATCGTCACGTAGTAGGCAGAAGTAATCATGCGATCCTTCAGGAGAAAATCGAGTTGCACTTTTATTATCTTTGGCGTGCAGCCGGCACAAATGTTTCCATCATAATCAATAAAAACCTCAGAAGCATCCAATCGGCCATCAATCAACACATCCCTGGGAAGCAATCAATAAGAGTCTGTCGAATATTTTTCACTCCTTTTTCCATGCCATAATTTAATGCGCTTTAATTCCGTCCCATGGAGGAACGCAACTTCCGGAAAAGGAAAATATCCTGAGAGGAGTGGCCGGGCTGTCGCTAGCAGTTAACAACGGCTAATGCAAAAATAATGAGGTTTCCTTACCTGAGCATCGCTTTTGTGTGGCAAGGATTAAAGCAACCATGTCATCTTGTTTGAGGGATCGACACGAAACGACGCCAGTTCAAACTCCCACAGTAAATACAAAACTCTCTTCTCATTTTGGAATCCTCCGCGAGAAAGCAAAAGCTGAAAATTTTCGAATTTATTGCCAAAGAACGATCACAAATCAACGATGCGCCGAGCAAAATTCCCACTTAACGAACCCGAGGACGCTTTACAGCGAAATCTTCCCATAGAAATCAAGAATTTTCCTAGTAAATTTCAATCAGGGACCAATTGAAGTTATTCCTAATTAATTTCATTAACTTTATGCCTGCACGGCGTGATTAAGGTCATCGAATTGATGCCAGAGATTAACGGAAATAATTGCATCAGATCATGCCACGACCAATCCCTGATTCAAGGTTTAACAACTTCTGGAGGACAAGAATTACAGTCGTGTGAAACTTTTATATTTAAAAACAATCACCGAACATCATCTGTGATAAGTTTAATTTTAGAGTCATAAAAAAAATCCATTAAATTTGCACAAAATGGCGCTCCGTCTGAGCGACAATTTAACGAACAAAATCTAGAGAGAAAAAAATGTCCTTTTCGCGTTTTCGAAAGGTTAAAGTATTTAGCATTTAATTCAACTTAATCTAAAATAAAAAAGTATTTTAAGGAAAGAATTCGACTTTTCATTTCCAAGCAAGCAGGTTCGGTCTTGATAATCTTCCTCGTCTGCATCTAAATCATAGTGGCCCCCCTGTGGACAACATCATCGCTCAACCCCCTGATTCTGATGCTGCAAACCAAATCCTTTTCCTATTGCAGTGCATCAAAACCTTTGAGTATTTAATCAGCGACTATTTTGTTGGGTCACATTGGAAACGCTCGATCAATTGGGTCTGCTGCTTCAAGGAATTATAATATTTCTTAATATTATGCAACCATTGTAATTATAATAATAATTCATAACATCATGTAACTATTAAAATTAATGTCTTGCCATGTTTGTCCTGCATTTAAATTGTTCTTATATCGCACGAAAGACGAGAAACAAAGCAATAAACTTCAATCGTGCAGTGAAAATCGAATAAAAATAAAAACGAAATTAAAAATGGCTGAACATTTTCAATACATGTTTATCACCACGCTTCGCACATACATACGTGAGTGTGTTTCGTGAACTATGATACTTTAATGATGCCAACCTGCAGACTGCAACAAAGCACTCAACTCGACTTTTGGTGGACTTTACACCCGGGGTCATCTAGATACCATTGTGTATCGAAGTGATGTATCCAGTACACTCGGGCGTGCCAACGAATCAACGATATTACTGACGACTACTAATCTTTTTTATTGTCCACTGCCCCACCAGGCACATTTTTGTCTTCCAATTTTGTTCCATACCACATCAGTGTTTAGTTCCTACCCAATTCACCCAACCATTTGCCATACTTTGTCATGACCTAACAACTCCAATAACATCAAAGTCACCTAGTACTAATCCCAATGTACTTGCCAGTCAGTTATTCAAACAACACGAAGAGAACCACAATTCTGAATTATATTTTGCAACTTTTAAAAATCAAAATTTCCATCCATTTGAACAAGAAGCGACGTCCAATTAAAAAGCAGAATACCGACCGACCACAAATCGGTCGCTTTCTTTTTTGTAAAATTATACAATTATATTTTTTAATTATTACGAAACAAATCATGGATCGAAGCGAAAAGGATGAACAGCCAAGCCCGAAAACACTCAAACAAACATCTCCAAAATCCCAACTGCTCTCCATCTGGTCTCAATCCACATGTTCGTGCATCCTTGCACCTCACTGTGGAATCTGACCTCTGACCTATTCAGTACAATCAAGAATATGCAGTTTAACCAAATGTTAGAACAACATATGTAGAGACAACCAAAGATTGAAAGTGGGAGAATCCAAACAAAAAACTTCATCATGGGTGGGGGAATGTTTGACTTAAGTAGTATCCAGTCACCATATTAAGCATGTGATAATGCAGTGTCTGTGTATATATGTATGTGTGTGAGTGTATGCATGTGACAAACAAATGAAAAAGCCAAACCAACTACAACACTCGCAAAATTACGTTAAAAATCAAACATTTGTCAAAAAAAAGAGAAAAAAATCACAAGCGAAAGGAAGTCGTTGGACAAACTTGAAAATAATTCACTAACGAACGAGACGACCCCAACGACTAATTACAACTCCATCCACGAGTCATCGTCCGGAAAGGTCAGAGGTCAGATGAGAACGTTCCTGATCTCCTTGTGGACATGGCAAATAAACTCCACATAGGAAAGGCTGTTGCTCAACAATGGTGACTTGTCCTCAACAAGATGGCCCAACATCACCGGCTCCAATCTATCCCTCTGTCGCACTATGACAAGCTGTGGGGAACAACTTGGAATTAGTCAATGCTATAGAGTAATAAAGGGTCCTTTCAAAGCATTGTTTGCACCACATGTTGCCATCATTATCACTGCCATCATCATCATCATCATCATCACCATCATCATCGTCATCATCATGTTTTCATCACTTCTCACCTTCATGTGCCTGTGCCTTTCATTTCTGACAGTCTTAATGATTCCCCTCACTCTTACTGAAAGAGGATTATCTAAATTCTGAAGTTTGGTCTGAAACAAAAGTAAAATTCACAGTGAATGAAGACACTTGTAACATTCTCCAGCAGAGATGTTTAAGAGGTAACCATTGACTACCTACCTTGTCAATGTCCACTTGAGCCACAGAAGGGACCCCAAAGACTTGCTGGATCCATTCCGGACTGATTGAGAGACCCACCCATAAGAACATAATCAGGCCATTTTCTGGAAGGAAAGCAACCATTTAATCAACTTTCTCAGTAGCTTTGCAATAAAACAATAAGTCAAATGACTACCACAAATCAATACCACAAAACATGGTGCACAAGGTTACAAAAACCTCAAAAATGATAGGAAACATATGTTGAAGGACTTATGAATGTGAAGTAATAGGTCAGTGGGTCAAATCCTTTCACTATATATATATATAATTTATAACTAAATTTATAATATTTATACATCTTAATTTAACAAAAAAACTTCCATAACTATTAAATCTTATGTTATATTATATACAAAGTCCAAAATCCACAAGAACCAATCAACCAACCAAGCAAATAGGCTCCATTGTCCACCAGCCTTTCGTGGCTGCACCTGAGGGACTTTGGCAGAGAGTCTGACTTTAGGTCCAATTCATGCTTAGTAAATTAAACGAAATTAAGTTAATAACAAGTCAGTAGTTCCTGATAAAGTGAAATTTAAGTTGGATTTTTAAAAATAAATTCATATATTTCAAATATTTCAAGTGCTCAAATACAGTGCTTTAATACTTCAAAGGAAGAAGAAAAGGAACAATCAATCATAGTGGAATTGGCCTTTACAGGAAACAGACTAACCAATGTTAACTTATTACAAATAATTACTTTATTATAAATAATTATTCACATGACTATAACAATTATCATGTGAAATATGATGAAGCTCCACGGAGATCAGAAAAACTTACCAAAGGCAGGAGACGAGGATAGAAGAACGCAACAGTTTCAGAAACGTTCATGGAATTTACCAGGTTGATGCAATAACTCCGATCGTCCAAGTTTACATTCTCTGCAATTTGGTTCGTAAAATATATAAAAATTAAATCCACATTTTACGAATTGAAAACATTTAAATAATAACAGTCCATCTATTGTTGTGGCAAAAAACATAAAAACAGAATCTCTGGATTTCATCACAAAACAAAAACTGACCAGATTGGAAAAGGCTGCTCTTGATGATACTGTTGATGTACAGTGGCATGAGTTTCATGCATTCTGGAAGGATCAGCTGCCCAGAAGAAGTGGTACTGGAACAAATCTTCCTGTAACAGGCCAAGCTTTGAACGCATCTGTTTATCAGTTGCTCTTTGACTTGTTTCGTGCTTGAGTTCAGAGATTCTCTAATGGCTAAAACATAGAAAACATTTGAGAACTATAGCTAAATTTTCATAATTTGATTATTTTAAATTATAAAGTAAATGCTTGCATATAAAGTAAAGATACAACCATATGCATGTCTGGTCATACATGGGAGAAAATTAACCAAAACTGCTCATCAAAAGGCAATAAACTATAAGAGAATAGAAACAAGATCCAACATAATTTAGCCAGATAGTTGATGAGCGTATCCAACTCGCAGCTCCTGAAAAGGTCCGAGGCTTCAATGCAGCAGTTGAATCTGGTATTGAGAATCCTGAGCCTCCTCTTTCCACCTACGCTGGTGTACAGGATCACGGCCTGAGCGACGGCTCCGTCCTCCTGGTTCAACTTGTCGTCGTGTTTCAACTCGATGGTGACGCACTTGTCCGTGTCGAGACTCGCCATCTCCACTTCCGTGGTGTTCTCCATGTGGAAGTTGCCGAGGAAGTCCACGGGCCTTATGCCTTATTGATTAATGTTCGATTTGGAATTAATATTAATTGATATCAAAATGCATTTAATACTTCAATTTACTACCAATTAATCATGCTCTTTTAGTAGAATTATAAATTAAATTAGTAGAAAAAGGAAAATAACCTGTGCTGGTTCTCAACTTCAAGGTGACATTGAATGCAACCTGCTTATCGATATTGGTTCTCAGATCGTCCATCAGCATGTCTCCGTCAATGTCAGCCTTTGATCAAATATTTATGTTAATTATTATTATCAGGGATTTATGGATCCTTATCAAATGAGTAGGCATCACAATCATCCAATTAGTCATTATTGCCATGACTAAAAGCCAAACAACATGATAAAAACTGCAACACAAATATAAAAAATTAATATCATAAACCATTTTTAATTTGATCTGCTAATAAGCCATAAAATTCCAATGAACTTCAATAAAAAGAATCTGTAAAAAAATCACCTGGAAATTGTGATATTTGTAAAGACTTCCTCCAGTGATACGAGTAACTTCGGCAAGGGTGGCCACATCCATGTAGGAGGTCGGGAAAAGAAATAGGTCCACTGAACATCCAGCAGCGAGACAGTCACGGCCGAGTTTAGTATAGAATTTGTTCTGAGGTGTTAAGAGGTTCTGGGGGACAAACGATGCCAAATAATGAAACATGTCAATATAAGTGAGTTTTCAAACTATAATACCTTTTCCTTGTCTGTTCCAAGAAGATTCTTGTCCTCCCTTGGTTTAAGCTTTCCGGGAGCTTCGAGAGTGGGCATGGAACAGTGGAATATGAACAACTTGCCCACCCTTTCTGAGGACTTCAAAGCATCAAGACCTGCTTGAATTACTGGACCCAGGATGGTTTCTCTTTCTTGGTTATTAGAAAACATCTGAGCTATTTGAACCATCAAACTGAAAACCAAAAATGGAATATTTGACTGTCACATCCATCACATAAATCGGCTTTGGTATAACAGATATTTTATTAGCATAGTTATCGTAGTCATGTATTTCATCAGTACAAATATATAAATAGCTTGCCTATCGATGAGAACTTCTGCCTCCGAAGGTTTAACGAGAAATCCGTCAACCAATGGGATGAAGACGTCGTTTATGTCAGAGACGACCATCATTTGTGGTTGGGAGAGGTTGCCCTTATTGACATTCATTTTTTAGGTTAAATATGCAATATGTGTTAAGTATAATAATCTCTCACTTTGATGTTATAAAAGTGCAACTCCTTGGCATAAGTAACAAATCCAACTCTCACTTCTGACTGATCCTCCCCAACATCTCTAAAATTTCATTAATTGTGATTAATTTAATTAATTAATTTATAGGATAATTTAATAAAACTGTCAACTTGGGAAGGTTTGACAGAATTTCAGTCCTGAGTCGAGTGCAGAGCAGGTTAACCAATCCACTCTTAATGCTTTGGTGTGAAACATCAATCATGAAAATAAAGGCCGGAGGTTGGGGAAGTTTTTCATCCTAAGGTATTAATATTAATTTATAATAATAATAATTATATAAGATAGGTAACATTATTTTATGTCTTTTCTTAAATTACATTTGAAAATCTAATCTTTTGAGTGCCTTATATAAATAGAAAATGATGTTGCTTCTTAACCAAACCCCACTCATATAGTCCATCCAAGGGCAATCCCTGGTGGAGTAGGCTGTGTATTGAATGTTTTATACATAAAGACCAGTTGCCATCACTCTAGCATATTCTACCTGGCAGTATTCCACGGGAGCAACAAATTCGTAAGCTCCAAGATGCAACTCCGGTTTGTCATAGCAGTCTGATCTCCTGCCGGTGTGATCCAAATGATAAAAATACTCAGGAGGCACTGAAAAATTTAGAATTAGCTGAAGATTTAGATTTAGCATTTATTAATATAAATATCTATAAATAAAATAGCTATAAATATCTTACTGTCAGTTATGCCATTGCAGAAGCAGCACTGAATTTTCCTGCCACCATCAAGGAAAGTCATCCCAGGACACATATAAGCCTTGCACCTGTTGCACCTCACAGGACCCATCTGACCGAGGTCAGCGATAGGTGGAGGAAACTAAAAACGGAGACGAACGTGAGAGTCTTTAATCCAAATCAAATTGCAAATCAAATGTCAACCTTTGACTTCCTTACTGACCTCATTTGCACTTAATCTTGCAAAAGGTGTGATCACTACAGCTGCAGGAATATGGACCTGTTTGAGAAGATCCCCTGAGCATGGTATGTTATACATTGTTGCTCTGATGTACCTGGGATTGCATGTTCCTAATAAAACCATGTTGATGATTAATAACAATTTTAATTCTATTGATCAACAAATCAGAGTACCTTGTAATCTAATTATTTAATCATAATTTTGAATTATAACAGATTCATGGTAACATATTTCATTGAAATCATCAAGATCACATTTACATATCACTTAAACATTTGTTTAGATCTGAAGAATATCAGACCTTCGTCTTCAAAAATGAAATCGGTCGTGACGAGAGGTGGTACGCTTCCGTTTTGTCCCGTTCTGTAAGTCCCTGCTCTTGCTTTCCTGTCATCTTCTATAACTTGTATCTGATACCAAATTATTGTATTTATGTCTTAATATTTAAGTGATCCCATTAAGTCCCATTAAACATTTAATGGAAATTTAAGAAACACACACCTGACTTGGCATATGATCAGGATCAAGTCTTTTTTGTGGAGATGGCTGAGAAGGAACATTTCCTGGGCCAAAGTAAGGTTTGCCAGGCTGAAAAGTCCCAGTAGAAGTGCCTTCTGGGAAGGCCCCAGGATATCTCGGTATCTGCCCTTGATATCCGGAAGCAGGATATCCAGCTGGGTTCAAGGATGGAGCAGGCTGAGTAGAGCAGGGCAGAGACTGAGATGAATGACTGCTTAATGTCCCGTGATGGAAGTTGTCTACATGATCGGACAAGACATTTTGTTTGTGTTCATTCGACTGGGAACCCCAGTGGTTACCGGGATATCCCTGAGAAGGAGTCGGAGGTCCGGGAAGAAATCGAGGAGGACCTGAAGTCATATAAGTCTGCACTGGCCTACTTTGAGCTTGGCTGCCTAAAGTGGGCCTCACTGCACTTGAAAATGGAGGGCGGGCCATTGGCATTTGTTCTGAGGGAAAGCCACTAGGGGAGACAGATGTCAGTGATGGATGGCTTGCAAATGCATGAGAAGCTGGAGGCTGCTGCTGATGTGCAAAGTTAGAAGTACTTGTCTGCTGCAAATTAAAGGCAGTTCTGGGAATTTGTGGCCCGAAAGCTGTTGAACTTGGTAGTTGAGGTGGCAAAGCGTTTGCATCTTGCAATGGTGACCTCATCATATGTTGCCCTGGTTCATAGCTGACTTGTTGATTAAAATGGCCTGCACCTGGATGATTTGCACCCTAAAAAAATATTTAAAATTTACATAAACAATATCACTTCATAGCTCAGAAAGTTGACAAACAATCTCTCCAATCAAATCTTATTAGCAGTTGTAAGAGTATAATATTTACTATAAAAGACTGTCTCACCTGAGACAATGGAGGTCCAGGCCTATCACCAATTTGCATCGTGCCAAACTCAGAAGAGAGCTGTTTCAGAAATATGTAACCATAAATTAGCAGTTTTTATTTTTTTTAATGAGTTTATTAAAGTGTCAAAGCAACTGAAGCAACAAATAACAAATTAAACAAACAATTATGTACATAACACAATGAAACAAATGAAGCTAAAAAAATAAGCATAATAAACTCTTAGCGTCAGTCTTTAGGAAGGCCAAGCTTCCACTAGACAGACTGGCCCTGAAAATCATAATCTATATGATGCAAACATGCAAACTCAACCAACTGAGACATCTCTCACTAGATGTGACTTATACAATTTTTCAAACAACAAAAACTCAAAGGGACAAGAATGTAAACAAGTTAACTCCTTAATTGATTCTGGTATTGAAGCATATAATTTTTTAATCAACAAATATTATTAAATACTTGGTTGGGATTGTAAGGTCCTGTAAACGTCCTTGTTTGATCCCACATACCTGCATTACTGCTGCAAAAAAGCAAACCATCTGTAACATTTTGCATCTCACCTAGTAACTAATGAAATATTTTACTTGGAATGATTGAAGGAACCCAGATGACCTCCACCTTGATCCAAGTGAGAATAAGCAGAATGAGAGACAACAGGATAATGAAATCTTAAATCAGTGGATGGATATCCATTTGTGAATTGGGAACTCATGGCTAATAAAACATTCAGGTCTTTACTTTGTAAAAATGCAACTATGACTGAACCTTTGGGCCAGTAATAAAATAAAGCAATCCCTTAAATTAGTTAAAGATAAAATAATATTACTGATCAAGGATTATTAATAATGTAACTGAATAGCTGTTGGACTATGTCCTCTCTATGTGATTCGTGATGAATAATAGTTCACAAAATCATTGGAAGATTACAGACGACATTTTTAAAATTAACGTGGTTATATTTATATAGAGATACGATTAGTGTCGAGGCGAAATATGCGTCACACAATACTTAAGAGTCTAGTCTCAGCATTAAGCATCCTTTCATCTTAATTAATATATGGAAATATTAATTTGTTTAAATTAAGAAAGAAATTTCAAATTTAATCGAATAGCATAGAATACCAGAGAGACGTAAGCCCGGTAGGTGTTTAGTTACTTTGTAAAGAAAAGTAAACTTAATTATTAATTCAGAGTGGCCACCATACCAGACAAATTGTAAATATCATAAACGATCATGAATCTCCTTTTAGAAATCTAATTTGTCTCAAAATCATTAAGATATATTTATACATCCATTAATCTCAAATAAAAGGAAAACATATCTGACAGAAAGTCGGCTTTTTACTTGAACTCCCTCACGCGGAAATACTCATTTTGACACCAAACCAATAACTTTTTATGACAATTTAGTTTATTAAACTTAGAATTTGCGAAAATCCATTTTTTGTTAAACCTTCCTTCTCCTTGAACCCAATTGCACACCTTTGGCTTAACCCTCTTTTCCCCTTCTGGGGCATTTTACACAATCTCGAGAAAAAGGAATTGATTAAATTATGGTTAAAAATACACATTAAAACTCAATCATATAAACTAAAAAAAAATCTCAATATCTTTCGCCGAGATTTTCTAAAAATGCACATTTCTACCATGTGCACAAAACCAGATGGACTCTCAGGCTTTTCTATATTTATGATCATGCAATGAGTCAAATTTTCTGGTGTCATCCCATTTCTTCTAAAGTATTATGAACTCTAAATTTCATATGCCCCAGACTTTAAATTTATCCCCGGTTTATTTGTATTTTTCTGGAAGAGCATCGTCAAACACAGCACACACGCTGGAAACAAATGCTGCAAAGCCCCACTAGCGACTTAACAACACACTATGGGTAGACCGATCCCCAGAGACATTTTAAAGGCTAGAAACTCTTGAAAATTAATTATTTAGATTTTAGAAAATCATTTGAATTCGATGTCGTGCAAGGGTATCTATGGAAATAAAGGAGGTAAACATCCCATAAACTCAAATTTCAGTCGATCAGCCTTTTTGAGTAGGATTGAAAATGTTTTGTCATGTCAAAACGGCTCATTTTGTCGTGTGGAGGGATAACTTTGAAAAAAAATAGCATTTTGCCAACTAACAGAAACAACTGCAAGTTTGCAAACAGCTTGCCAAAGGTTGGTTTTCTGGGTAATAAGTGGTATAATAACATCAACAATAACAAGACACTGTTAAATGGAGTTATTAATGGCTAACAATGTTCAAAAGAGTAAACATGTGAACATATTGATCGCAGAAACAATATCCAGACCACCGAAATGAACCACATTTCTGAGCCAATTACTCAGAACAAGCTCATGATTCTCCCATCAATTTATTCTCATGTGATCCTTCCGAAGGGTATAAATAATAAATTCACATAATTACCAATGTAATAGTGGAATAAATTGTGAATAAATTTAAACAATCAACCAAATAGACAAATTAGATTATGTGAATTAATAACACGTGTCATAAAAGGTCTTAAAAATAGAATAACAGGTCGGTAAAATTTGTACAGTTGAAATACTTTATGTGCGTGACTTGCGACATGCCACATTCTCATGTCACTATTCTAATGTCGGGCCCTAGCAAGATTCCTTTACTGGAGAATCTACTTCAATCCATCGCATCAGCAGAGCAAAATAAAATGATGAATTGTATATCGTGTTATCATAGAACTCTAAATTCAGAAGAAAAAAAACAGAGAGACACTTCATCCTTGAAAATAATTCTCATGCGACACGGGTGAGCGACGGTGACATTGAATTATTGCACCCTCGTGCAATCAATTGAGGAGATCTCTTATCTCCTTGTGAATGTGACATAGAAAGTCCGCATACGAGAGACTGGAACTGGTCATGGATGATTTATCCTCCACCAGGTAGTTCTGCATGACCGGTTCCAACCTGTCCCTCTGTCTCAGAATGACGAGCTGTAGAAGCAAAAATACATCGTTGTTGATGTCGTCATGCTGACGATGCTAACTGACTCTCACCTTCATGTGCCTGTGCCTTTCATTTCTGACAGTCTTAATGATTCTCCTCACTCTTACTGAAAGAGGATTATCTAAATTCTGAAGTTTGGTCTGAAACAAAAGTAAAATTGAAAGTGAATGAAGACACTTGTAACATTCTCCAGCAGAGAGGTTTAAGAGGTAACCATTGACTACCCACCTTGTCAATGTCCACTTGAGCCACAGAAGGGACCCCAAAGACTTGCTGGATCCATTCCGGACTGATTGAAAGACCCACCCATAAGAACATAATCAGGCCATTTTCTGAAACATGACCAAAATAAACCAAAATGATAAAAGCCATGCCGGCTGATAACTTGAGTTTACATTAAATAAGTAGTTTCACAATTCTGCATTAAATTCATCCCAACATCTAAAAACACATAAGAATCAAAAATCCAATACAAAAAAGAAGCACAATATGCATAAATGTTACTAGTATTTAAATTAAATGTTATTATTAACGGTAGGAGAATTAGCAAACCAATGCGATTGGATAACCAAACTAGTTGTAATTAGATACAAGAATCAATTAGGCCGTATTAATCACTTAACAAATTGCTCCTTAAATGGTTCATTGATGTTCCTAGTCCAACCAACCAAGCAAGTAGGCTCCATTTTCCTTGAGCTTCTCCTGATAGCATCTGATGGGAACTGGAAGTGAGTCTGAATCTAGATCCAATTCATGCTGTAATGATTAAATCAGATTATTAAGTTAGCATTGACCAGTAACAATAATAATATTGTTATTATTGTTATTATTGTTATTATTATTATTGTTATATTATTTATGTAGAGCCACCAAAATAAATTCTCTGGGTCAGAAACTTACCAAAGGCAGGAGACGAGGATAGAAGAACGCAACAGTTTCAGAAACGTTCATGGAATTTACCAGGTTGATGCAATAACTCCGATCATCCAAGTTTATGTTCTCTGTGAGTTGTTTGACAATGTTTAGAAAATAAAATCTATGACTCAATAAATCCACAAATGACAATTAAAATGTTGAAATAATAATAATAATAATAATATCTGAGTTTCATTATAAAACCAACCAGACTGGAAGAGGCTGCTCTTGATGATGCTGTTGATGTACAGTGGCAAGAGCTTCATGCATTCTGGTAGGAGTAGCTGCCCTAAGTTGTTGGGAGATGAATTGTTCTTCCTGTAGCAAGTCAGACTTTGAATGCATTTGTTTATCAATTGTTCTTTAACTTGTTTCGTGCTTGAGTTGAGAGATTCTCTGATGGCTGTAAAAAAAAATTGAAAATTGAACTTTTCAAAATCAATCTTTCACTGCTATTAAATAGTATAAAATATGTAACTAAGCCAATTTATAAATAAAAGTTCTGTTTTTAACGTTAAGCTGTAATACCATGATTTGCGTTCCAATACCAACGACAAGAAACAATATCATAATTTCACACACAAAAAAAGTATTGAGCAATATTAAGCAAAATAAAACACCAACAGAGTTTAGCCAGATAATTGATGAAAGATTCTGTCTCAATGCATCTGAAAACTTCCAAAACTTGAGAGCAGCAGTCAAATGCAGTATTGAGAATCCTGAGCCTCCTTTTTCCACCTACGCTGGTGTACAGGATCACGGCCTGAGCGACGGCTCCGTCCTCCTGGTTCAACTTGTCGTCGTGTTTCAACTCGATGGTGACGCACTTGTCCGTGTCGAGACTCGCCATCTCCACTTCCGTGGTGTTCTCCATGTGGAAGTTGCCGAGGAAGTCCACGGGCCTTATGCCTTATTGATTAATGTTCGATTTGGAATTAATATTAATTGATATCAAAATGCATTTAATACTTCAATTTACTACCAAATAATCATGCTCTTTTAGTAGAATTATAAATTAAATTAGTAGAAAAAGGAAAATAACCTGTGCTGGTTCTCAACTTCAAGGTGACATTGAATGCAACCTGCCTATCGATATTGGTTCTCAGATCATCCATAAGCATGTCTCCATCAAGATCAGCCTTTCATCATTAAAATATTTAATAATAATAAATTTAAAAAAAGTAATAACATTAATTTATTAGGCCAATGAATATTGTATGGACATTACACATTCATATCAGAGGCATAGCAATTGACCGATGGCATTAGTGACAATCGGCCAAAAATAATAGGGCATAACGAGTTGTTAATATGATAATTATTTTTAAAGTGAAGGATCTAATATTGCTTTGTTGACCAAAAGATAAACATAGCATCATATATAACATAACATAACAATTGGCCAATTATAATAATGATATATCAATGCTTGCTTCCAATAACATTGCCACCCAAAAGACAAAGTTCACAGAGTGCTAACAAGATACTGTATGGTTGTGTCATACATATTTAAAACATTACAAATCTGGTCAACCCAATAAATTTTAACTTAATTTAAAAAAAACTGCATACATTACCTGGAAGTTGTTATACTTGTAGAGGCTTCCTCCAGTGATACGAGTAACTTCGGCAAGGGTGGCCACATCCATATAGGAGGTTGGGAAAAGAAATAGGTCCACTGAACATCCAGCAGCGAGACAGTCACGGCCAAGTTTAGTATAGAATTTGTTCTGAGGTGTTAAGAGGTTCTGGGGGACAAACAATGCCAAATAATAAAACACATCAACATAAGTGTATTTTCAAACTATAATACCTTTTCCTTGTCTGTTCCAAGAAGATTCTTGTCCTCCCTTGGTTTAAGCTTTCCAGGAGCTTCAAGAGTGGGCATGGAACAGTGGAATATGAACAACTTGCCCACCCTTTCTGAGGACTTCAAAGCATCAAGACCTGCCTGAATTACTGGACCCAGGATGGTTTCTCTTTCTTGGTTATTAGAAAACATCTGAGCTATTTGAACCATCAAACTGAAAACCAAAAATGGAATATTTGACTGTCACATCCATCACATAAATCGGCTTTGGTATAACAGATATTTTATTAGCATAGTTATAGTAGTCATGCATTTAATCAGTACAAATACATAAATAGCTTGCCTATCGATGAGAACTTCTGCCTCCGAAGGTTTAACGAGAAATCCGTCAACCAATGGGATGAAGACGTCGTTTATGTCAGAGACGACCATCATTTGGGGTTGGGAGAGATTGCCCTTATTGACATTCATTTTTTAGGTTAAATATGCAATATGTGTTAAGTATAATAATCTCTCACTTTGATGTTATAAAAGTGCAACTCCTTGGCATAAGTAACAAATCCAACTCTCACTTCTGACTGATCCTCCCCAACATCTCTAAAATTCCATTAATTGTGATTAATTTAATTAAATAATTTATAGGATAATTTAATAAAACTGTCAACTTGGGAAGGTTCGACAGAATTTCAGTCTTGAGTCGAGTGCAGAGCAGGTTAACCAATCCACTCTTAATGCTTTGGTGTGAAACATCAATCATGAAAATAAAGGCCGGAGGTTGGGGAAGTTTTTCACCCTACAATTTAAGATAAATGCTCATCGATATCCATGCCATATTATTGGAATAGTAGATATTGTTTTTATTAAAAATACCATGTCTTAACTACTTAGGCCCATATGAATTATGGTGTATCCAAACCCTTGGATGAAGCAGATCAACTTTAATGATAAACTCAAGTTCATTGCTTATATGAAGCACTTGGTTAATTTTTCTAGTGCATCAAAGCCTAAGGCCATGTATTATAATGTCTTAATTACAACATTCCATTTGTAACATACCGGGCAGTATTCCACGGGAGCAACAAATTCGTAAGCTCCAAGATGCAACTCCGGTTTGTCATAGCAGTCTGATCTCCTGCCAGTGTAATCCAATTGACAAAAATATTCAGGAGGCACTGAAAAATTTAGAATTAATTATTTTAGAAAGAGCTGAAGTAATTTCAGCTAATGAAAGAACTAATTATAGATAAATTCAGAATCAACAATATCCTCTGATTTAACTAAATATAAATAATAGCTGTAAATATCTTACTGTCAGTTATGCCATTGCAGAAGCAACACTGAATTTTCCTGCCACCATCAAGGAAAGTCATCCCAGGACACATGTAGGCCTTGCACCTGTTGCACCTCACAGGACCCATTTGACCGAGGTCAGCGATAGGTGGAGGAAACTAAACATGGAGACAAATGATGCCAAATCAAATTGCAAATCAAATGTCGACCTTTGATTTCCTGACTGACCTCATTTGGACTTAATCTTGCAAAAGGTGTGATCACCACAGCTGCAGGAACATGGACCTGTTTGAGAAGATCCCCTGAGCATGGTATTTTGTACATTGTTGCTCTGATGTACCTGGGACTGCATGTTCCTGTAACCATTTCATAATTAAACAATTTGTTTATTGGTCAATTTCAACAGTATCCCATTGAATTACCTTGATCCTCAACAAAGAAATCAGTCGTAACAAGAGGCGGCACGACGCCTCTTTGACCGGTGATAAATTTCCCTCCTCGGGCTTGCTGGTCAGTTTCCATTACCTGAATCTGTTGTCAATTACCAAGAAATCGTTACCAAATGCAATATCCAATCAAAAACCAGTTGGAATCCAAACACTACGTACTTGACTTGGCAAAGCCTCAAGATTAAGTCTTTTCATGGGCGGAGGTTGTTGAGCAAAGTTCCCTCGGCTCAGGTAGGGAGGGCCTTGCTGGAATCCCGGAGCCCCACTATAGCTGCCATCTGGCAATGCACCGGGAAATCTTGGCCTCTGGTTTTGATATCCAGGAGAATCAAAAGCTGGCGGAGGCTGAGCAGAATACGGCTGAGAATGAACGGACTGCGGTGATGGACCGCTGAATGCATCATATTGAGAGTTGGCCTGGTAACCGGTCATAACATTTGGTCGAGGTGCAAGAGATTGAGGTGCCCATTGGCTACCAGGCGGTCCCTGAGGGAGGGCTGCCGGTCCAGGAGGAAATTGACTAGTGCCCGAATTGACATAAGTCGGAACCGCTCCGGTCGAAAGAGGTCCGCCTGGTGGAGGCCCGGTCATTCGTGGTGGCTCTGAAGAAGGAAAGCCCTGAGGGGAATTAAAACTCAATGGCGGAGGACCTCCGTACACCTGAGAAGTCGGAGGTTGCGGCTGCACGAAGGCATTCGGGTGAGGTTGTCGTGAATGAAAGGTGGGTCTGGGAGGCTGGAAAGCACTGGTACTTTGTGGCTGAGGTGGATAAGCATTAGAGTTTGGTGCTTGAGCTGCAGGAATACTTGAATTTGAATATTCTGTTAATGAGGGCATCATCTGAGGAGGTCCCAGTGCTTGGCTGCCCGGTTGACTGATTAAGGTTGGTGCTGCGTTTGGAGCCTAGAGAAGAAATGTTTAACAAATCTTTTAATTTCAATTCCTATAATGTCTTTTAATAGCACGAAAATGCTGTGAATATTTAATAATTAACTCTCAATTTATTCAACACCACCGCAGTTAAGTTACCTGAGGCAATGGAGGTCCAGGCTGACTACTGATCTGCATGGAGCCAAACTCAGAAGGGAGCTGTTTCAATCAGCATATTGTAATAACTCAAAATAAATTTTTCATAAGTCAAAAGCACATATTGTTCAATACTTGGTTTGGATTGTAAGGTGATCTATGAAGGCCATTCGGATCCCTGGACAAAGACGGATCCCACGGATTACTGTCAAATTAGAAAGAACAAATTAGCCATGTTATTATAAAATGGATACCATTAGAGAAAAGCTTACTTTGGCTGACCAAATGATCCTGGTGGTCCACCATGAGGCTTTCCCATAATTGGTCCAGAAGAGTATTGGCCTGAAAACAAAATTAAAAAATTTTGGTAAATATTAAAAAAAAATCATGAAAATTTATTTGTTAACCCTGAACGTTTGATCCGTGGGGTACATGTGAGAACCCATCAGGTACCATCTGGCCTAAATGAGGATTGCCAAAGCGAGAGGCCATTTCAGGTGTTAGACTACCAGTTGGATGTCCATTCAGAAATTGAGAACTCATGCTTAATTAATTAATAAATGATTCAATTCTTTGTACAGATACGAGCAAGGCTACGTATTTTTCTCATGAATATTGACTAGATTGATCGTAGTCAGTCAAACTACAACAACTGTAGTTTAACAAAGAAAATTCTATGCTTCTAATAAATGACAACACTAATGTAACGGATAACATCGCTCTTAAAGTAACATATAGTCCTTTCCACGTCAAACGAGGCACATCCGAAACTATTTGCAAACGATTAGAATGTATAACTTGTACTAAAATACAAAAATCCAGTCCTGCTGGCAAAACAAAACATATAACACACACGAAACAAGTGATAGCTCCTACCTGATTAAATAAACAGTTGGCGTAACAGTTTCCCTGGTTTTTGTTTCGATGTACTAATGACGATTTATATGAGAATAAGTCTAAACGCTAGATGATATCCCCCAAAAGAGAATGTTTAGAAAACCGCACGTCTCACACGGCACACTGGTTCCCCGTGTTTAGTACACGTAAAGATGAGGACACCCGACGCATGCGCACAAATGCCACGTTAAGTTACTCTGGTGCTAGAGCGAATGTTCAAATGGTTCCCTAATATTCGTTGCTAAATCGCACTGATTTTTAAAAGTTATTATTATTTTAACAATTATTATTAAAATATATGTTCGTTTTACTAATATTGTGATTATTTGATTTATCCACTGCACAATGACATACATCTTAGGTAAAGTAATTTAGAAATTGGTTGTAAGGCAAATCGTTGTGCAATTGCTGATGAATTATAAAAGCGTTAAATTGGTTAGATTTTAATAAAAAATATTATGCAATGCTGCCAGATGCATTTATACTTGTGATATTTCATCCTGGAAACATCGCCATTTGTTTATTGTTGTTGCTGTGAGTGGGTTCTTTGAGCGGGCATTGATTATTGGCGTCTGATTATTTAATGTTTCCTCATTTTGGCTAATAGCCGAGGCACAATTTACGATTAGTTTAAAATGCACGGACGCATTGACAAAGTACTCTTCCTGTTGAGAATTATCATGTGTTGGTAGCTATTCCACTCAATCTCCAACCTCATCAGCCATGGGAGGAAATTTAACATCATTTTCGTCTTACGATAAATTCTATGGACACGCCTCCAGTCGTAATTCGCATCTATTCAGTGCTAGTGATTACGACGTGCCCGGTGTTCGCGAAAAAAAGAAAAAAGCATTTAGATTCACGACATTACGGAAGAAATTGTTGAGATCTCGTCGGCACTGTCGTAACTATGACTATGCCAAACATTTACGCGATCTTGTATCTTCCTGGTCGACCAGAGAAATCCATTCACTGGCAGATCATTATGATTCAATGGCAGCACTCAAAGAACTCATGGTTATGGCAAACATGGCTCGATCATGTGGAAGTACCATAGTGGAGGATTTGGCTCTATTGTATCAGAATAAATATTGTTCAGACGTTGATCTAGTTTATGCTGGAGCTGTTTATCCTGCTCATAAAGCTATTTTATGTGTCAGATGTGCATTTTTTAAGGATTTGCTCATGAATCAAATCGGTCCGAGGCCAACCGTCGAAGTAGTTGTAAAGACACCAGGTGTGGATGCAAATCTTTTCTCAGCTTTATTAAGATACCTATACACTGGAGATTTCGGATTAGACAAATCCAGCCTTGGACGACTCAAGATAGTTTTATCTCAATTGGCCAGTGAATTTGGGGCACCAAATTCCTTGGAACAAGATTTAAAAACTTTGCTCGAGACTGGAATTTATTCTGATGCCATTCTTGCTTTTTCTGCCGGCATGGATTCGCAGCATTCGTGCTATTCTCCTTCGTCCCACCACAGGTATTTTCACCTTTCCGAACATTTTAACGTCAACATGCCGATGAGTTGCCACAAAGCCATCCTAGCCGCGAGGTCCCCGTTCTTCAGAAATCTCATCACTAGGAGGGCAAAATCCGAGACATCTATAGACGATTGCAATAGATCCGCTAGCCAGCCTACCAAAGAAGCCAAAACTGTAATCTTATTGGACGACTCCATCATTCCGTCGAGATTTGCCAGGGTTTTGCTGAATGCCGTCTATCTGGATCAAGTGGAGTCGATCAGTTTGATCGTACAGCAAAGCAGTTCGTCCGTCGAATCCGGTTTGAGTTCTCCAGTTTCTCAGATGAGATTGCACCATTCATTCCTTCAACATCTTCCCCTGTCTTCTTCGTCCTGCTCCGGCAACATGGCGTCGTCCGTGCAGACGTCGTCGTCGGCGGCAACGACTCCGGGCGCCTCGAATTCGTCCTCTTCCATCGAGGAAGCCATGGAGCTTTATCACATTGGACGATTTCTAGATTTTCCTTCCTTGGCTCAGGGTAGGACTCGAGTTTGTTTCATTGTCATCCATGTAGTTGTGATTAAATTATAATTATTATTCGTGTGTGTTGTAATATATTAGTAATTAATTAGGTATGGAATAGTTTTAAGTTTGATTTTTATCCAGTCATTGTAATTTGTTTACTTAAATTATAATTCTGTTGGCGAGGGAAATTAAGTTATTTAATAAAAAATGTTGAGTGGTTTTTTGTAAAGTTTTAAATATTTTTGTTTTAAGAGATCTTTTTTTTTTTAAATATTCAGCTTAATAATATTTATTTTTGATTTATATCGACCATCTGATTTGTTAATTTCTTCTCATGACTCATTCTTGACTCACTTACACTTTTATATTTATTGCAAATTCACCACTTTATTGTTAAATATATTGTTAAATAATTTTCATTGGATTAACATTCGTCCGGTCTTTAAAATGGAGATAGATTTTATAGGGTATTAAATCTCAAGATATTGTTTTTTTGGACGTTCATTTTCATTGACACGAAGTCATTAAAAGTCATTACCATGGTTACGGTGCCATGGTGGAGTACATAGAGCAGTATATAGCAGTAGCATGTATTGTAATTGATGTTTATGAAATTTATGATTGCACCAGTAATGATGCACTTCATGATTGAATGTGCATGCCTTGCTGTGGCTGGCTGTGATTTTTTTCTATTCTATTCTGTTCGGGAAGGATGTCCAAAAATATCAAATTCTTCAAATTTCGCATTTTCTCCGCACGCAGCATCGACCATTGTTCGGAAGAGTTTAAAAATCATTTTTTGCTCGACAAAACATGTCGAAATGCGATTCAAATGTTTGCTATTAATATTACTTTCCGTTTCGGTGGAACCCACGCCACTGCCGTCACTAGATTTCTTGTTTTTAAGTGCATTCATAATTAAGGAGCCCGGGATGTGTTCTGCCTCAAAGTGTCCTCATTAAGAGGATTTTATGTCTTTAGCATTTCCACAATTTCACTTTTTTTTTTATTTTAATGAGCAGGTTTCAGTGCTCAATTAATTGGAAAGATGTGGCCGATAAAAATGTCGTAGCTCTGCTTCTTGTCCCACCGAATGCAATCTCTCACATCTTTTTGTGTACTTATAAGTTAAGTGCTTATTAGTGGGAAGGGATGTCTTGGCTATAGGCCGTATAAAATGCTAAATAAGTTAAAGGGCTGAACAATATAGTTAACAAAAGATGAATGCAGTTGGCTTAAACCTGGGCTGCCTTTTGACGATCAAAGTGATTGACATCTCAATCTTGAGAATTTAAAAATTTATCCAACTGATTTTTTGACAGAGTTAATTTTAATCAGTACTTTTTTTTCTTTTTGTTCTGGTTTTTTAGTCCATTCTGCTAAACACTTTTGCATTGCTCATGCTTCAATTATATTCGAATCATTTTTAATTATTCAAGCATATAATTCTAGAATAATAGGCAAAATCTCTTCTAAAATTATCTTGCTGTTATGAAAACATTGGTTAGCATGGACATTCGTTTCGTTCCATTCCAGCATGTGAGGACGTCATCGTGGAGCTGTTGACGGTGGACAACCTGCTGACGGTGCTCGGGTGGAGCAGGGAACCCCACGGATCCCACTGGGTCCATCGCCAGGCTCTCCACTTCCTGACCGAAGAGTTCGTCCAGTTTTCTCAGTCGCAGTCCTTTCTCGCCCTTGACAAGTCTTACCTTGTTGAAGCCATCAGATCTGACTTCCTGCAGGTAGAACTGATTTGTTGGCTTTAACTGCTTTTGAATGTTTATAAAAAAGAATTTATGATAAACAATTGCCAGAATAATACTTAAAATTCAGTGTGGTTTCATTTGTCTATCTGGACATGTTTTGGACTAGTAGTTATTATTCTCTGGAGGAATTTGTTTAAAAAAAATGTTGTCTGAGAGTTTTTGCATCGAGCAGAATGTAAGATCTATTTTGTAGATAAAAATTGGGATCTGGTAGGAAAAGCCGTTTTTATCATCGGGTTTAAGGATTTTTAAGGTGCTTCATTGAAATAAGATATTGTTTACAATTTATCTGCAAGAGTTAATTTATGGCCTGAGATTTTCGTTGGTTCAGAGCAAATCATTAATGTCAGAAAGTGGCATTTTCTCTGTGTTTAGTTCTTGATTCATTGCCTCACAATAAATGATGTCCCTCTCCCCCCCTCCCTCCCCTGACAGGCCAGTGAACTGGACGTCTTGGCCTCGATCATAAAGTGGGCAGAACACAAACTGATCAAAAAGATTGAAGAACAAGGTGATTTCATTCTAATTTCTATTATAATCTAAATAAAAATGAAAATAATCCAAACTGGCAGCTACGACTCACCGCTACGCTTGCTCTGCTCGTCTTAGCATAGAAAATTCTTCCGAATTCAGAGCCAAACATACTGAGCCACACGGCGCACAGCGTCAGCAAGAAGGGGGTCCGCAAACGCGACCTGAATGAGGCCGAGCTGAAGGAGATGCTGTCGGATCTCCTGCCCTACGTCCGGACGGAGCACCTGATCCCCCACAACAACGAGACCGTCGTGTCGGCCATCAAAAGGGGTCTCCTTCGAGCCCCTCGGTCCTGGACGGCCCTAGGCAACGATCCCAACCTCTCGACCGCCTGCTCCTGGGTGAAGACGAGGCACGGGTCTTATTACGCGAGGCCGCGACTCTTCGCGCCATACTACGACGAAGTCAAGGTTTCTAATCGAAATCAGTTTGTTATCTCTTTGAAATACGATAAATTATCTTACTAATAATGTAATATACTAATTTACTTTCATCCTCTTTCTTCATCTGTCTTTCATGCCATCGTCGTTCCAGGTAATTTTAAGGGAACTCCATTCGAAAAGTCACGAGATCTTACAAAGTGGAAATGGCGATGCACCTCTGAGGGTGGTGCACACCTGCGCGGTGCCCGACGCCCTGTACATGCTGGAGGATCGGATCTGCAGCCCGAGACTCCACAAGCAATGGTCCTTCTCCTCGTCGACGGTGGACATCCTCGCCGGAACCATTCCGAGTCGGTGGTTTGCCAAACTACGAGCCCGCTTCTCGATCGATCGATCGCATCCCAAAACGATTTTTTTGTTTCGGTTTTCTTTTCAGTTCCCGAGAGGCAAGTCGTGGAGGAGATGAAGAGGAGAGAGTCGGAGTTGAACCGCAGCAAGTCCGTTCAGAAAGCTTACGCGATGTGCTCTTCCTCCTCCTCCTCGCGGAGTTTCGACGGAGTCGGTGCGCCGGGCGTCGACGCGTCCGCCGTGAGTCGTCAGATCCGACTGAGGGTCGTCAGGGAGTTCGGACTGCCGGACGGAACGGTGGAGATCCTGTCGAGGCCCTGCTCGCACTTCTCGTCCGGACTGCCTTCCTCCTCCTCCCCCGGATCGGGGAAGCGCGACCCGGGCTCGTCGAGCTCGTGCAACTTCACCCCCGTCAGGAGGAGCCACTGCCCCCGACACTCGAACTGCCACCTGGTGACGTCCGACTCGAACGTTCGACGTCCCTACGCCTCCGCGTCCTACTTCGGTGCCGGTCGCGACGGATTCTTCCGCGGTTCTTCCCCCGCCGGCATCTTGTCCTCTTCCTGTGCTAGGAGGATGGAGGTGGGTATAGGTGTCCTTTTTTTTATTTTTTATTTTACTTTGAACTGAAATCCTTGAAGATAAAAAGGACGAAAGCAAGTTTCTAGAAGAATAAATTGGAATCTTTACAGGTCGACTCGAGCAGGAACTTCGACGGCCACCTGACGACGATGCCAGACATCGCCATGGCGACGAGTTCGGCAGTCCGCCTGCCGAGCGCCGCCGTGGACGTCGCGACTACTCTGTCGGATCTCGATCTCGGAGACGGCGACGCTCGCGCGACTTCAGGTTCCGTGTTCGTCTGAAGCGTCAGAGCGTTTGCCACGCCCTCTGCCGAACCTCGGAAAGAAGAAGAAGAAGAAGCGAAGTTTTGTTTCCTGTAAAAAAAAAGTCGTTGGTGTAAATTTACAAAGTAAATAAGCGACCCTCCACGATCGATTGGAATGTAAACATAGTGACAGTGACCACCGCTCCGACACGTCTTTCTCGCAAGGGCGACACCTACCGCGTTTAGTTTTTTTTTTCTTTCTTATTATTTTTTTTTTGTTTACATTTCACTCATCACTCGTTCCTTCCACGGATTTCTTTCGATCGCAATCGACGTTCGACTGACAGTTTCTAAAAGCCAGAAAAGGGGCGGAGAAAGAGGCGGAGTCTCGGTGTTTATTTTTGGAAAACGACGTCGCGAGCTTTGCTTCGGCCGATGAAGCGGTTGGGAAAGATGCTACCTTAACAAGTGCCTGTTCTCAATTGCTCATGGCTAATCGTCGTCGTCGTCGTCGTCGTCATGCTCTCCTTCGTCACCCTCCATCCGGCCGTGGAACAGCGGGTTCGCCCGGACGTGCAGGACGGACGGACGGACGTGGACGACCTCGGAATCGTAAGGACTGGAGAGTTTAGACGAGCTTAAAGAATTCGTGGCTTAATAATAACCCCCAGTACAGTACTTACGTACGTACATACATACATACATACGTACTGTACTCCCGCACGTAGTGTCGCACGTACGTTGACTGTCTTTCCCGCTTCTTCCTCTTATTCTTCTTAATCGTCTGTGTGTTTCTTCCGACGACGTCTGAGTTATTTTTCAAAAAGTCCCGCTCAAGTTTTTTCTTCTTTTTTTTTTACCGTCACTTTTTGCTCTCTCCGATTGGAGCGGAAAATGTTTCAGAAGCAGACGAGTTGCACGCACGAGACGACGGCGGCGGGAAAAAGGACCTGCACTTTGATGTGGCACTTTAAGGTGGCCATCAATTTTAAAGACATCTCTGAGCTTTATTTAAGAAGTTCCTGTTGTGGAGACAACCATGAGATTGCTATCTTTATTATTATTATTATTATTATTTTATTATTATTATATTTATTTGTCTTGTTATTGTTATTATTATCAGTAGTTATTTATTATTATAATTGTTATGATAGTAGTATTACTCTATTGTTATTGTTACTGTTTATTATATATTTATATTTATTATTGTTATCAATAAAGTCCACGGGATAGATGTCTGTCGTGTTTGTTCGGATATAATTACATTGTCGATTTAAACATCTGAACTCCAATCGATTACGACGAACGTTGAACGCGTGACGATCCAATTCCATGGTTCATTGGTGGCATTTCTACTTTGCAAATCTATATATTTTAATACGTCGAGAATTCTTAGTCACACGTACACGAACAAAAACACGTACACACACACACACACACACGGACACGCGCATATACTCACACGCACTTCCGTGAGGTCATCTGCAATGCACACCTTGAGCTAGCACTTCATGACCTGGATAATGCTTGATCACCTGGCTCACGATTTCAACATCACCTGCCCTACTTAGAAGGTCACGATTTAAATACGTTATAATATTCTTCTTATATTTTTATAATTATGCGTCGCCAATAAAGAAAAACATAACGTCCAATGATTCTGGAAGCGTTTGCAGTTCATGGCCAGTGTTTATGCGTTCAATCGTTCGTTCATTTCAGCTATCGTGATTGATTGATCTTCACGATTGAAGCCTTGTGGTTGATGAGAATGAAGCGATCAAAGGAAGGATTGAACAATGTCCTCGATGAGTCAGGACATCGGTTTGAGCTGCTACGAACCTTATTCATCACCTTGCAGTATTATATGTCTCTATATATCCGTCGTAGTGTCGTATGACATCCTCAGAGTGCGACAAAGTATATATGTCTGTTTTCTATTGTCGTTTGACATATATATATGTTATACGTGCATATGTCTCCACCTCCACGCGGCTTGCATCTCTCTCTCTCTCTCTCTCTCCAGCCCATTTCCATTTCCATTGACTGCAGGACTCCATTACTTCACAGGCGGTGGTTCATCCAACTCAATCACCAGCCGAGGCATGGAAATTCATTTCAATCCCGGACTGAAGTCCACCTCTTCCGAGATGGATTTGCAACCTTTTGTCTCATTCCGGTCGTCTTTCGGACCATAAATTTCTATAAAAATCCATAAATTTGAGGGAAAATAGGGTTCTCTGGCAGCCATTTTTTCTTGCATCAATCAGACTCGGAGTGGGAAGCCAGTGATTCACGTGACCTTGATTTATGATCGGGACTTGAGGTGATGAATGCCCTGCAGATGTTTTGAAAGGCACCCAAAGTCGTTTTCACATACATCCGAGTGGCTGGCTTTCTCGAGGTGAAATGTTATTAACATTAACATTCATTAACTAATGCTATAATGCTGTTAATATTGGTGATTATATTGATAATAATGATAATAAATCACGAAATATTATTATACATAATTTAATACTAATGTCAGAAGTAACTATTATGACAATAACAAAAGCAGACACACTAGTGAGGTGTCAATGCCACGTCAGATGGAATATGCTTTTTTGATGTTACGAAAGCATTATTATTTAGAAACTAATTACATTTAAGCTCTTTCTAAATCTGCAACATTTAAGGACATCTTAAAAGCACAACATCGCGGACGAAGAAAGAAAGACACGAAATAACAGGACTTTCGTCGAGATAACAAGAATTATGCTGACCGAACTGCACTGACATTGGCTCCATGAATTCCACTGGCCGTGACTTTGACGCATGCGTCTTGACGTTTAAGAAGTGTGATGGATCCTCGCGTTTGACACTTTGGCCTCATTACGATGCGGGCAACTCTCCCGGGAATGATGGAAGCGTGTAATAGATTAACAGATCTTTGCATTAACAAACTTCTGCTCTAACAGACCTTTCGGATTAACCAATTTTTGTGCCATTGAAAGCCAGGACTTTATTCTAGAAGATTTATAAAAGTTTCTTTTCTTCCCCTCGGAGGTTATACTCCTCCTCTCTCCTCTTCTCCATCCCTCTCCGCTTTTTTTTTATTTTGTAATTCGTTTTCTGACCTTGAGGAAAGGAATTTGTATTCAAGAAGCACTTTTTAAAATACTAATTTCTAGTTTTAGAGGATAATCAGTCTTTCATTTCAAAGGAAATCTTGTGCTTGGATTACGTGGATGATGGGATTGGTTTCGTTCATCCACGTCCTTTTTTATATTGGCACGTATGGTTTTCGTGTTTTTTTTTAAATTAAAATTTAAATAGGTGAAATGTTTCAAAGTTTATTGCTAAAATAGTTAATTAATAATTAGTTAAACGTTAAAACAGGTGGACGTTGCCAACACGGAGGACGGACGTTGAGAAGATAAAAAATAATTAAATAAAATAATAAAATTAAATTAACAAAGTAATTCTTCAAATTTTGATTCAAAAAATAGTTTTAGAAGTAATGGAAATTCTTCATGAGTCGTGAAATTTTCAAAAGATTGCTCCATGGGGGAGTCCGATTTAAAATATGTTTATTTCTTGACTCAATTTCTTGCGTAATAAATTTATTTAGTATTTTATATTTCATAAAATTTTTAGCTTGATAAATACGAATTTTCAAGATAAAATTTTCTCAACCTTGAACTCTAAACCTGTAAAATACTGAATGTTTAATTAGGAGAGGAAGAAACTTTCGGACGTTGGTGATGATCTACTTGTGCTATTCATTCCAAAACATTCAGTCACTCAAGAAACACAACTGACGGGGTAAGGGCACACCTTCCCCATTGGGTACGTTCAAGAAAATCAGTCCCCTGGTTGTTATAATTTCAGAAAAATGATTAATTATAACCTGATCAGAAGTTAATTATTTCAAGAATTGCCCAGCAGTCACAAAATATATTTGTTATTTTTTTGTTCAGTTCGATTCAAATTTAATCCAGGTGTCAATCAGAATTGTGCAGGTGATTAATTACATTTTAATTAAAATCTGAAATAAAAATTATTTGTTACAAGCATGGCCAACATCATTCTGCCCTTTGGCTTCTGAAGAAAGTCCAGATTGAATCGTCCAAAAATAATTCGATAATATCGAATAATTTCTTTTATTAATTCAAAAGAATAAGATTAAAATTACGCAATAATAATTTCTTCTTTTTTTCCTTTATAAACACGATCGGAATGTCAAAATTCTGAGACTTCAAGTGTCAGTCAGTCACTTCTACAGTCGATCAGACGTACCATTCTCTCGACGTCAAAGGAGTTTTGGACTTTGACTGTCTGCTTCCTTTTCTCGCCCCTGACAAGCCCGATGAAGCAGACGACTTGTGGTTTAGGTGCACGAGGGGTTTGGAATTGTTGGACGTCATGTTATTGACCGTCAGCGATGATGAAGCGGTTTCGTAAGAGGCCGAGAATCGAAGACCGTCGATCCTGTAGCTGCCCTGATTCCTCCTCCTATACCTATGCAGGGTGTACACGAAGCCCGTGAACAGGATCACCGAGCTGCTGACTACGCCTATGACGATGCCCAGAAGTTTGAGCGAAGAAGAGTCCGTCTTGTCGAAGACTTGGTGACCGGGAGACCAGCTTTTGCTGGAATCGCCGTCGTTGTTTTTATTGTTGCCGTTGTCGGGTCGATGGTGGTTTAAGGATTCGGTGGACGTTGGTAGGTTGAGAAGCTTTCTCTCGTCACTGGCGAGAGAGGAAGAAACGTGTCGCAGTTGTTGCTGGAGGTTGCTGGAAGTCGAGGTGACGGAACGAGTGTCGGGCTGATGGAAGTCTCCGGCGAGGGAGAAGTTTCGTTGCCATGGATTGGGTGTCTGGTGATGAGGAACGTGAACGGAAGAACGTGAGGCGAACCAAAGAGGCGTCGATGGTGAGGCGAGGGGCAGACGAAGAGTGGACTTGGAGGAGCAGTCCCTGGAAGAACTGCCGTTGTGGCTACACGAAGGCGAGTGGTTGAACTTCTCCAGGTCCTGGTGATTCCGTCCTTGCATCGATTGAATGTTGTTCTCCCCTGATCCGCTTCCGTTGCTTGTTTAAAAGAAGTCCAACGTATTACAATGGAGATCGAGGATTTCGACTTTCTTATTGTTATGATTATTCTGACCTTATTATTGAAATGGACGTTGAATAAATTAATGAAGTCGAGAGCTTTAAGAACGGAGGTTTGGAGAGAATAATTGAAATTAATGAAATTAAGTTTGGTCTCAGTATTCTGAAAATGGAGACTGAATTGGAGTGCGAGAGTGGAAAATTGTGAATCACAATCATTGATGTGGTTGAGCCATCAGTCTAACCATGTTGGTTGGAAAAGGGTCAAGCAATAAGGTCATCACCCATCATAGAAATAAAAATTTTCAGCCCTACCCTAATTTGCTTTACTCTTCTCGGTCTCTAACAATTCCAAAACTTATTAATATTAACCCCAAATCTTATTAATATTAAAGCCAAAACTTATTGATATTAAAGCCAAAATTTATTAATATTAAAATATATTACCTAAACTAACGAAACGACGAAATCAATAGGTTTTCTTTTTAAAAATACGTCATAATCAATTAACTTGTCCAACTAATTAGATATGCGTGCCTGTCAAACGAAATATTTTTGACAACCCGGGGCATCACTGATCTTGACAAATAATGAAGGACAAAATGGCATCCTTGAAACATCATCGGGATTAGATGAAGCCACTTTCCAGTCTCTCGTTTGGCAGAAATAAAGATTAAATTCTTCAATCAACTTCATCAATTAGTTATATTTTTCACATTTACTTGGAAATAATTTCAGTTTTAACGAATACTTCGACAGAAGACGACGTGTGGACTCACCCCTGGTTGGATGTATGACATCCATTTGACGAATGACATGGAAACTGAAAGAGGTAACGACACGAATTAAATTTCATGCCGCACCAAGTTTCAATCATAATGTTTTGTTTTTAATTTATTTAAATACAATTGTATTTAATTTGACATTAAAATTGAAATTTGAATAGAAAGAAGAAAAAAGTAAAATGGTTTTAATTTGATAATCTCGCAATGAGATTCGACAGAGCAGATTACAGACCTTGGTAAAAGTTTGCGTGACTTTTTGGGATTTGCCGCTTGTCGTGAACGTACTGCAATGGAAAGAACGACTGAAGGTTAATAAGGAGATTTACTCACTCATTCACTCACCAGTCCATTCATTCATCTATCCACCCATTGTTTCATTAATTCTTCAATCCATCCATTCATCCATCTGTCAATCTATGTTTCCGTGCAAAGACCAATTTACTTTTGAGTCTGAAGTATGTTTTTATATGCAGTCAACCATATACATATTATATATATATATTATATTATATAAACAAATATCATACATATACAATATATAATATATATATTAATACATTGTACATCACCAATATATAATATATATATTATACATTGTATATCATCAATATATAATATATATATTATTACATTGTATATCATCAATATATAATATATATATTAATACATTGTATATCATCAATATATAAGCGACGCCTGGAAAATGTTTCTCATTCCTAAACATTTCAATTGAAGCAACATCCATGGATCAATTTTTATTAGGTCAAAGGTCGTCTTGAATTGAAGGCTTCCTCGAGTCTCTAGCGTCAGCGTGTCTGACCTTCAGCTGGGTTGACCTTGAGCTTGAAATACTGTCGCTTCTTTTCGACCAATGTAAACTTGGTAAAACTTACATGGGTTTTCCCCAAGATGAAACCAACATTTTCCACTTGCAATTTGACGTTTTAAATTTTTATTTCACCGATATTACCTTCATTTTCCTCAAATAGGAACGTTTAAAAAGACTTAAAATCCACCATATTTGTTTCCATGACAATTTTGAAGCGAACAATGCCGAAGGTCAGAGCCGTGACGCAACTGCATGTCATACGTCACAACATGGCAGCACTGAGAGCCAGATGATGAAAGGAAGATTTAAACCTTCAAAATATTCACAAAAACAGTTTAAAGATATTTTTTTTGGTTGGTCAGTTTCGTCAGTAAAAAGGATATTATCACGAAAATAATTTATGGAATAAAATAATAATATGGATTTATGAATAATATAAATATTTGCAATTATACTTTAAGTGCCAATAAATTTTAAAGTCGCTAGAAATGACATTAACGGTTTATTTGAAATTAAATTTGATTATAATTTCCAAAATGAATTCTTCATTTGATCTAATTAATTTTAAAGTGATTTATACCTCAAAGCCTAAAAGAAATTTCATTTCTGGAAAATAATTACGTTGTTTTTAAAAAAATACTAAATCAATTATTTCAAGCTGAATTACATTTTAAAGACGAGAATATATGCAGTAGCATAATAACAGACACAAATTTAATAAAAATAATAATTATAATAATAATAACAACAATGATTATTATAGTAGCAATAATAATTATAATATCTTTCTTTCATAAAAATGAAAAGAGATTGGTAATTTGTGGCCGCTCATCTGAGTGAGGAAATGTTGTGCTGCAACATCACACGACCTGGAAATAGGAATGGCTGCACGGAGAGCTTGGAGGACACAAATCTTCAGCTGGAAGGAAGGAATGTGCCTGGAATGACACCGAGTCATCTCCAACCACCAAAGGAAACCAAACGAACCAGCGTCACGACCGAGGGTCCGATGGTTGGATGGATGGACGGATGGACGGATGGATGGATGGATGGATGGATGGATGGATGGATGGATGGATGGATGGATGGATGGATGGATGGATGGATGGATGGATGGATGGATGGATGGATGGGTAGATTTATGGGTTGAAAGAGTAAAAGACGAATGTTTGGGTGTGGTTGGCATTGTCCGAGAAGAATCGTCTTCATTATTCATCTGTAACTTCCTCTAATTAATTTAAAACAATTTTTACAGGAAATTATTAAAATTATTTAAAATAGCCTAAATTATTATGTTAGCAGCAATAACAATAAAATATCGCCATTATTAACAACATCATCATCATCATCTCAAAGCAGTCATAATCATCATCATCATCATCATTTGATGCGACAGCATCACGTGATATCATTAACGTCATTGTCAATTGAATATCCAAAAATATGTCTTTAGCATTTATGTCAATGGATGACGGCAAATTTCCTGTGGTTAATAAATATTAAAATATATTATGAAATAAAAATATTATATTAATAAATATCAATTTATATTAATAAATAATAAATTATATTAGTAAACAACAAATTATATTCGTAAATAATTGTGATAATCAACATCTAAACTCATGATTCTCTGAGATCCGCAGAGAAATGATAAAATAAGAAAATAATTCTTTTTATTTTTCAACGCATTGAAACTCAACTACAAAGGCTTTTCCAGGTTATTTTCAGATTGGGAAACTTTGGAAGCTGATTTCTCTGCTTTTTAATTAATTTTGAATTTAATATTATTTTTAAGCTATAAAATGTCTCAGAATTATTATTATTATTAGGCATAATTATTTTTCCTTTAATTTATCATAATTATCTGAATTAAATCCAAAATTAAGCAAAATTCCCGCAAAATGTGGTGCTAAATGGCAGATGTGCTCCCGGAATGAAATTCTGCAAGAAGCGATCGCTCAAACAATCATTCCACTCCGATTGAATCAATCAATCAATCAATAAATCAATCAATCGCATCCATCAATCAATCAGTCAGACCCAATATAAGTGGACAATTTTAGAATCAGAATTCCTCAAATTATTGGAATAAATGGTTTTATTCTGCATTTATTTAAAACAATTTACAAAAAATAATTGTTTCACCTGAAGACTTGATATCTGATCTTAAATACTTTGGTCGAAGGATAGAATTGGAATTTCAATCGGAGGATTTTCCAGAAATAAACGCATAATGATTATTAAGTTATTAGATGTACTAAATCAATAAAATATTCAATTTAAACTCTTTTCAAAAATATATAATGTAAAATCAATCACTCAACTCGGTGGAAACTTTTATTTTTAAATTTACGAAGTAGATCCTTGCAAACAACAGTTCACTGTAAATACTTGTAAACATCAGTACAGCATAGATACTCGTAAACACCAGTACAACTTGTAAATACTTGTAAACATCAGTACAGCATAGATACTTGTAAACATCAGTAAATACTTGTAAAGATCAGTACATCATAGATACCTGTAAACATCAGTACAACGTAATTACTCGTAAACACCAGTACAACTTGTAATTTCTTCTAAAGGTCTGAAAATACCTCTTGTAAGGCCTCAATGGTTTGTTGTAAAGTTCAACGGTCCCTGATTGTTTGACCCTGCTGTCCAAATCTGCTGCCAAAGTCAACAGTTGCTGTCCGTTGAACACAAGTCCTTGATGGTATTTTAGAAGAATTAATTTGATTTTAAATTTAAAAACATTTTAATTTATTATTTCGTTAATTGTTATAACATTAGCGTTATTTCATTTATATTAAGATATATTTATATTAAGTTAGACAAAGTAAGATTATTAAATATATTATATAATATTATCATGAATATAGATGAATTACTTGTATTAATTGAAGAAATATTTTTAAAAATGAAAGTCGAATTTTTATCATTGAACATTTTAATTGACTGAAAATTTAGAAAAAAATCCATTTATTCAAAAATAAAAAAACAAATGAATTCAAAGCATTTATATCATTTTCTAGACAATTTTTAAACATAAATTTTTAATCTCAGAAAATAATTTAAAAAATAATTTACGAGGTAATATTTGCATTTCGCCAAAAATTATTTTTAATTCTTCTGAATGTTGGGCTCGTAAAACATGTTTTGTTTTTAATTCATTAAAACCTGCCTCACACGTCGCCAGGGAATTCACCAGGGTGACGTAACACATTTTCAGATTTTAAACCGTATTTTACGATATTTTAATGATTTTTATTTTTATTTTTGAGTCATTAAATTGAATTTTTTTTATTAAATCAAGTTATTTTAATAATTTTTGAATTATTTTTTGGTGTGTGCTTTTAAACTCAAGTAAAATATTTTTGTCAAAATAAAGAAATTATTAATGTTCATTTTTATGCTTAATCAACTTTAAGTTTAATTCTGTTCGATTATTGTTAAATAAATATCTTTTATTTAATCCCTTTCATTACCAAATCCTTATTATTATTATTATAATTATAAATACTATTTTATATTATAATATAATGCAATACTACATTATAATTATAAATACTATTTTATATTACAATATAATGCAATACTACATTATAATTATAATAATTATTATTATTATCATAACATTATGATCATCATTACAATCCAATTCAGTCCAGCCACATCCATTATCGCCCACCTGATAAGACTCCCCTGTAGGGTTTCAATGTCCTACCGTTCGGGGTTTCCTTCTTTCCTCCAATGCTGACGAAGGCTTGGTTGTTGAATGACGTCAGCTGGCGACCTTGAACGTTATTGGCTGCTCGTTATGATTACTCGAACCAATAAGATTAGAATCTACTGAAACCTTTGATTTTATTGGCCGGTTCAAAAATTAGCGATCAGCCAATCGGGATTAGTCCCGCAAAAGGAACTACGTAATACAAGCCACGAAACAACAACAAATAACTTTGATAACAGAACCATTGAATTGTTGGTGATAAAATATGATACGTAATCTTTTTTTTTTGAGCTCTTGTTGACAATGCAAGGCCAAGAAATTAAAAAAAATCTATTTTAAAAATAATAACTTGAATATTGTTTTTATTTTTCTTTTAAACATTTTGTAAATAAATCGCCAGGCCAATGAACTCACCTGCAGGTGTTTTCCAGACAGGTGTACGTTCATCTACCTGGAGTGTGGCGTTGGATTCGGACCTTCGAAATCTTATCACATGGTAAGTGTTGTCATTGACGACGGTGCTGGCGTCACTCACTGGGTGGTCAGCTGTGCCCAGGTTGTAAACAACTAAGACGTGACCAGATACCTGCGCAATTATAATTATGTTATCATCATCATTATTATTATTATTATTAATATTATTATTATTATTATTATTACTATACATGTTATTATCATTGTTGTTATTATAATCGTTTTAAATTATAAAGATAAAGGTATTTCAGAACGTAAGATTTTAATTTAATTTCAAATGAAAACGTGATAATTTTAATAATTGATTTTAAAATAAATAAAATAGTGATTAAAATGGAGATTAAAGTGTGACTTTTCGTGAATTGTTGGAAAATAAATCATTTTAATGGCCCCTCATTTGTCCGCAATTACTAAAAGAGATCCAGAAATTTTTTAGGCGACAAAATCATGATGATGACGACGACGACGATGACGATGATGAAGATGATGACGTTAGTGACGATATGACGGAGGAAGTTATTGGCTAAGTTAGTGCTGTAAATATTAAATTAATAATAATTAAGAATATTAATAAAAAATAATAATGTTAGCATTTATTGACATTTCAAATCGTTATTTGATCGAAAACATGCAAATAGAAAAAGTAAAATACAAAAACAAATCCTGGAATAATGAAAACCAAGTACGAAAATGCAGATCACGTCTCGAATATTTCTGCGGAGACAATTGCATCCTCCTTCGTTCATTTCCATTTTGCCAAGTAACCAACCCAACCGTAGCCGGTTCGAATCCCAGCCCTTCCTCTGAAACCATCACCCAACACCACCATCAGAAATCCGAAACCGACCGCCCAAAATCCACCCCAACCTCCCCATGAAAAACCACAGCGGGGTCGAAGGACCGGTGGTTATCGGAGGGTAGTAATCAGCGTGTCGACGCGCAGACCATCGGAGCGTGACTGAACGGCGTACGGAAATAATAACTCGGCCGTTGATTAAAACCGTTGGAAAATCCGTAAATCTCCGGGCGAACGTTCGGCGCAGAGTCGTTAGCACTGCGCGCCACCGGCCAGGTGCCCGATTGGAAAAGGGCGCCAAGATTTATGGACACCTGCGGAGCGTGACGGATGGAAAGATTAATTGGCCCGAAAATCGTAGAATTGTGGACGGGAACTTGTCCGCAAATGATCGTCTGCTCGCTCTTGGAGGCGGGAATTTTTGAATGCCGGCGTGAACTCTCTGCTTTGATTGATTACCTCGGCGTTTTTTCGCGATTTCTTGCTTAAATGATAAATATTCCCGCCCAAGAAATTCGACGCAAATGCTTCTAGAAGAAGTTATTTCTTAGTTCCATTAGTAATTGATAAAAAAAAACATAATTAAACAAAAAATACACAAACAAAAACTAAAAATATTTCGAAATGTCGGCCATTTGCTTAAAAAAAAAAAAACACACGAACAAATCGAAAGAATTCCAACCAATTCCACTTGGAGAAAGTCATTGGAATTTCCGCTGCTGACTCGAAACAAGATGGCGTCCTGCTTCTGATTGGTTATCAAACCGAAACTGAGGACGTCGGAAATCGAGTCGCTTCTTTCGCTTTCGCTGAACTCGACCAACAACACGCCATCTCCGAATAAGTAGGAAACTGATTCTGCAATTCGTATGGACTTTAATCAACAACAAAGACATCGTCGTCGTCGTCATCTTCATCGTCATCATAATAATCATCGACATCATCACCGGCATCATCATCGTCGTCGTCATCATAATCATCATCGACATCATCATCGTCATCATCATCACCATCATCATCATCATCATCATCATCATCGTCATCATTATCAACGACAAGTACTACTACATAAACAATAGCGACGTCTACAACAACACCGCCATCGATTATTATTATTTGTGCAATGAGTTCGAACGGATATTAAAAACAAGATGGCGGTTCGTTAATTTTTTTTTTGCGATTAAATTGATATTATTAAAATTTGTTGACACAATAAATTTACATTATTATTTAATAAAATATTTAATAAATTAATAAAAACTATATAATAAAATATATTTACATTACAGAATTATACCTATTTAATAAAAAATTGAATTTATTGCTTAAAAATGACGAGTAATTCGTTTCCTGGAGGAAATTATAAGCTTGATCAAATCCGGGTTTATTAAAATAAATCTGTATTTAAAATTATTTTTAAATTTTATTTTTATATACAACCCGAATGTGTCTCAAAACTCGGGCGTGAATTTTCGGTCCGACATCTTAGCAAATCCGTCCAATCCCCGTGCCAGGGTCACGCCTGGCTGACCTTTTGTGACGTCACGTTGCAAGATTTCATGGTCGACATCAGGTCGTATCATGTTTAACGAAGCGAGGAAGCGTTGTCCAGAAAGTTGTTATAAGTTTTTTTCTTCTTTTCAACTCATCATCAAGTACCTCGTTTGTCATGCAAAGTACTTTACGTACTTGAATTATTATGGAATATTTGTACCTTTTAAAGCCTGCATTTTACGAATAATCTCGGAAAAATAGGTAGGAAAAAAAAACAATTTCAGATTCTACTTTGGAGCCGATGAATATTTTGCAAATAAACACTTTTTACGATATTTTATAAATATAATAGGTAATATTTTACAAATAATAGGTAATATTTTGTAAATAATAGGTAATCATTTCCGGGTTGAAGTGATAAAACAAACCTTGAAATGTACAAATTCTGAGAAACCGAGTGATAAAGAAATGTTTATTTGTTCGAATTTGATTGGCTTTTTAATGTTTTCTGCGTAAATCGGAAAACAACTCGCAACATCCCGAAGGCAGAATCTCAACTTACAAAATGAGGGAATCAAAATTTGCGACCTCTTGCGAGAACTTTGTCTCCATTTTTTTTGAATTATAAATTTTTAAATTTTAAACGATGTTCGAAATTCTAATACAAATGGCGGGAAAATGTTGGGAATGTTCGTATCCTGTATGCATCCGATAATTTTAACAATAATAATTTAAAATAATTTTCTTTTAAAATAATTTTAAATCCTCGTAAAATAAAATTGATAATTCAAACAAAAAAACATTTTAATGTAATGAAACTTATATTCTGCAAAATAAACATTAATTGCTTAATTAATTTAAAATATTTATTTAATAAAAAATAATTAATTAAAAATTTAAAAAAAATTATTTAATCAATACCAAAATGAATTGCTAACCGTCATCGCATGTTGGGCCGGTGAATGAAGTGAATTCACAGTTGCACGAGAATGAATTCCACTCGTGAATGCATTCACCTCCGTTGGAACAGGAAACGTCAGCACATCCATCGTTCGGTTCTGCATGGTTGATCGATTTGATGAGGATTTGTTTATTTTTAATTTAATGTTTTTATCAATTATCGTCATCAATTATTGATTCTTATATTTGTAAATTCTTTGGGTTCTTTTTTTTCTTTTTTTTTTCTTTTTCTAGAAATTTCGAGCATTTATAAATGATGGAATAACATTAATCGCACGGCACGTCATCCATTAAATATAAAATATAACTTATATTTAAAAAATAAATCTCGAAATGTTTTGGAAAATATGCTTTCACTTTACAAAAAAAAATAATAATATTTAAAAATGTTTTGCTGGAATAAAAGCATTTATTTAAAAAAAAAGTTTATATTTTAAGGTTTAAATTGAATTTGTTTTTTGCTGCAATTTCGGGTAATTTGAGGAGCATGAAAGGACTCCATTTTCTTTTACATCCACGTGACCAAAGACTGTAAATAGTTCATCGATAAACATTTTATGCCTTCGTCACGAACGTTATTTGCTGTTTATGATTTTATGGTTTTGATTTAAATTTGCAGAATTTATTTAATTTATTTATCTAAATTTATTTTAATTATTATATTAATTTTATTTTAATTATTTAGTTTTTAAATATATTTAAAAATTAAATTAATTTAAGCAATATTCCGACAAATATCTACTGAGGCGAATGGCATTCATTCATAAACTTTTAATTTTTGGTTTTTATTTTTATTAACATTTACAGATTTAGCAGTTAACAGATTTAAAATCGAAGAAAAAAATAAATTATATTTAAAAAAATAATTTGAAACCAACAAATCATCTCATCTATTATTTCAATCATCACCAACCGTCATCGCCAACCGTATCAATCAACGAGCAAAGGAAGTGCTTCAAGCCCGCCATTGATTGACTGAGCGATAATCGATCTAACTTCGAGTTTCAACATTTCAGAGGCCAACGCTTACTAAACCCAGAACTTGAAATTTAAGAATTAAAAAAAAAAGAAAAAAAGAGATTTGATTTAAAATCGTTTAAAAAAAAAATATATATTAATATATTATATTCGGATAAACGTATTCGGATTGAATGACAAGGAAAGCTCTCAACAATGAACAACTAACGAGGCAGTCATTCGAGGAAATAAAAGGAAGTTGGAGACTCCACTTCAGGCGTCGACGTCTGGAAAAGTTGTTCTTCTGGAGACGTTCCGTGGAAATATTCCAACGCCGTAATGGCTTCTTGTAGGACGCATTAAGTGAGTTTTCCTTTCACCTTTTGAGTGGATATCCATGTCGTAGTTGTAGTTGTTGGTGTTTTTGTGGCTGTTGTTGTTGCTGTTGTTGTCGTTTGACACTCTCCTCTTCCTCCTCCTCCTCCAACTCCCCCCATCAACCCTCGCGTTGTACTCCCCAACAGACGTGCTCTCCAATTACTCGGGAAGCACAGTCACGTGACGGCCGCCATGTTTGCGCCACTTTCAATCACGTGCACATCTATTCTAATCTTTTTCTTTTCACGCGGCGCATCATCACCATCAACCACCAACCACCACCACCACCACCACTACCATCATCATCATCATCATCGTCATCATCATCACCTACATTAAGGTCATAATCATCATCATCGACGTTCACCGTCACCTCATCACCGACATCATCATCACCACCATCATCACTATCAGGACACCTTAATTTACGCGGGCAAACAACACCGTGGAAGTGGCGGACGAAATGAGGTTCCGCTTGAGTGATTTTCCATTTTATCTTTTCGGGCATTTTGATGAAATTACTGATTTTTTTTCGCCTTTACCGGAAGGAATTTGGTTTCATTTAAAATAACAATGTTTCATTCACGAATTTCTCTCGTACGAGGAGAAAGTTTGGAGGTTCTTGTCGAAAAATTGAGACGATGCTGGAGAAAATGCTCTCATAAAACACAGACACGGTGCTGGAGAAAATGCCGTCATTAAATACAGACACGGTGCTGGAGAAAATCTTGAGATTAATTTCCAAGTTTACCGAAAATTGTTAAAAACATCGAAATAAGGATTTTAATTTTTTATATTCTCAACCAACAACAACAACAACATCAACTTTTTAGTAAATTTAGCGGGGTTTTTTTTAAAGTATAAATAAATAATTTCACTAATTAAACAATAAATATGAATAAATAATGCCAGTTGTGTTCCGATGATGGAGACTTCGTGACCTGAATTGTCAGCCATTAAGTTAAGCCTTGCAAAATTCAACATCGTTTTGGCCAGGAAACGTGACCCTACTTAATTTTCGCTCACCTGCTCAGCATTTCTTTCTGATTACATCTTTTATTTATGCATAGACATGACAGAGCTATTTCATCTGCGGCGTGAATTTAAAAACAAGGGCTGATGACGTCATCAATTTCTCGACCAATCAACGACGCTGATGCGCGTGTGACGTGTGAGGTTACGGACGGTTAAACTTTTTTTCAGAAATTCTCCTCCGGGGTGGTCTAAATGATGATGATGATGATGATGATGACAATGATGTTGACGACGATGATGATGATGGTGATGATGCTGATAATGGTCTACAAGTTCTTGTTGGCCGCCCTTTGTTTACTTTGCTGCTATTACTTGATGACTTCTTGCGATCTTCTCAATTCGGTGCGATTTTATTTTGGGTTTTTCTATTTCAAATGTTTTCAAGTGAATATTTTTCTCATTTGAATTTATATTAAATTTCAAGCATTTAAAAACTAATTAATAATAGCTAAAACAACAACAACAACGACGACAACAACAACAACGACAGTCGTCTGCCATTTTGAAATTTCCAAATAAAAAGAAAAATTTTCAATGACCGCTCATCCCCATCTGCGTCCATCCTTTGAAACGATTCTGAAACCACTGAAGTTCCCAAGTGTTTGTCACAATGCGATTGAAAATGGGAAATTCAATCGATTCAAATGCAATAATAATATTATTAATAGCAGTTTAAAAAAGAATAATATATAATAATTACGTAATTTACAAAATAATATTTATTATTATAATTATTATTTTTATTGTCAGTAGTAGTAAATAGTTACATTGAAGTGGTAGTAACAATCATTATTAATAACAACACATTAATAATAATAATAATAATAATAATAACTATTACTACGATTGTTATAAAAAGTATATATAATAATATTAATAATTGCTGTAATAACCTTGACAACCCTGGGTAACAGCTGTGGAGTGATGGGGCTGAACGTGGTACCCCAACTCCTCTAGGTTGTAGATGACGTCACCAGTGACGAATTCAACGGAAGCCAAGCATCCCACGAAGCCGGTCTGGGCTTGGGTCTTGAGAGGCGATCGATTATTCATTAGAATGTATTATGATAATCAGTTCCGAAAGTTTACGATGATCAAACATCAATTATTCATTAGAATATATTATGATAATTAGGAGCATGTTTTATGACGATCCATTGTAGAAGTTAATCAAGCAATCAATAAAAAAACCACCCTCTGGGTCTAGAAATAAGGAGGTACGTTTTTTAGAGTTTCAAATGAATGTTACAATCCACCGCTCAGTCATTCATCACTTGCTCAGTACATCGAATCACGTACACGCTCGTACGCGAGCATCACGTACAAATGCACACAAGATCCATCATTCCGTCAGACTCTTTTAAGAAGAGATACTCCGCTCCACTCGTCCATGGACCTGTCCCGAGAAACCGGGATTCGAACTCGAAGCCTCTCCAACTCTCGCATCTTCCAGGCCTAATGAAGCAGAGCAAACGCCTTTATAACGACACCTGTGGTCTTTTTTACGACCCCTGTAAGCCCTTACTTCATCCCATCAAAGGACTTTTTTCCAGCCTCTTCACCTCAACGTGGCCGGTTACGGGTGGTGCTGTAACTCAGGCACTAACATTCAGAGCATCTTCTGGGCGAGTGAAACCCTGGCCGGGGAGAGAGAAGGGGGTAATTTTACGAGGGCAAACCCTCACTTTCCTTTATGGACGTCTGGAGTTGCCGAAACGACCCTCGTAAGTCGGGATTCATGATAGCGAGTATGATGACGTGGGATGGCTTGAACATGTTTCTATGAAACATTTTGAGAGCCATTTCACGGCTCAAAGATTTTTTCAACCGCATCGAAGCAGAAACGGAAGATATTTTTTCCAACAGATTTATGACGGGCGTTAAAAAACCGAAATAAAAAAAACATTTGGAATAATTTGACAAGTAATAACATGGATTATTGTTTGCTAAAAAATTAACTTAATATAATAAATAAATAAATAAATAAATAAATAAATAAATAAATAAATAAATAAATAAATAAATAAATAAATAAATAAATAAATAAATAAATAAATAAATAAATAAATAAATAAATAAATAAATAAATAAATAAATAAATAAATAAATAAATAAATAAATAAATAAATAAATAAATAAATAAATAAATAAATAGATAAATACATAATTCGAGAAGCGATATTCTGAGAAATATGCACGTCAGTCTACAAAAGACTGCAAGAAGGTTGAATTGATTACAGTGGAACAGTGAACCACGTCCTTGATGGAATGCATTTCGCACACGAATGGCACCCATGAATCGGACGCATATCGAGTCCTCCGCGGGATGAAACGGCGCTAAGAACAGCGGGAGGATCAACAAATCCTTCTCCAGTGCCGTGTACGAGTAGCTGGAAACACTAAAACAATGCAAATCGAAAGTAAGAAGAAGGAAAAAAAAACAGAGAAAAAACCCACGAGTTTCATGAGGGAGGTGGTCGGTAGGGCTGGAAAAGCTCCCAGGAAGATGTTCAATTCATCCTGCAACTCTTGACTTCCCGGAAGTGGATGGAAATGCTGCCGACGCGACGATGACGACGACGACGACGATGAGGTTAGGAAGTGATGATAGAGTGATTCTGTTAGAGTTACGTTGTCCACTTTCATCATCATCTCCTGATTTGGTCTGATAAGTTTTTTTAGTTTTTTTATTTATTTTGTTTAATCGCTTGAAAACGAAACTTTAGGTTTCATTTCTGCTGCTTTTTGGGTTTTACCCAATTGTACTTCATGTTTTGATGAACAGAAGGTACTGAAGATTTTATGTGAAATACTTTTAATATTAATTAATTACTAACTAATCAATAACTTTAAATATTTTTATTTAAATATTTTTATTTATTAATAATAACATTGATTAATAATTTACCTCGACACATAAAAATATATAATGACGAAAAAAATATAAATCCCAGCAACTAAACCATCCGACCTGAAAATTAGCGCCACCTGGTGCCACTTGTGATCGCTGAGAGGGAGGTGGAAATCCGTCTTGATGCTTCTGACGATGCCAGAAGCTTCAAACATGCACCTCATTTGACCACCCACCAACTCCAGGACCAGGAAAAGTGAACCCTTCGTTGCCTGGAGGAAGAGCAGTAAGCCTTCGTCCTTTGAGGTTCTCACCTGGAGTTAGTGTTGTTGTTGTTGACGATGTTGTTGTTGATATTGTTGTTATGATGATGATGTTGTTGATATTGCTGTTATTGTTGGTGCTGTTGTTGTTGACATTGGTGGCCATTATAAATCCAATTTATCAGCACCTTTTTGCATCATTTGTTTGATTTTTTAAATTGTTGATGAAATCAATTTGGCTTTATTAGTTTGTAATTTATTTGATTTAAGAGTTTAAAGTTTTTAGAAAAGAAAATATTTAAAACGAAGTCAAAACGGGCAGAATGACGTCTGAATTGACATAGAAGTGTCGCAATGAACCTCATCTGACAACGAACGATTTTATTTGTTTATTTATTTGTTTCTAGTTTACGCGAATTAAAGGTGAAATCACATTAAACTATTTATTATTTACTATTCATAAAGCAATTTAAAGTTCATTCGCAATAAATGAAGATATCAACGCAAAAATAAAAATAAAAATAAAAACAAATACAAAAAAAAACCCGAGAACAGAAAAGAAGAGATGATTCCTACGACGAGGAGACTCACAAGTGGGACGTAATTTAGGAGCATCCTGCATGTATTTGACACTCACTTGCATGTAAATGGCCAGATTTTTTTTCACCACCAGCTTGGATTGGAGGTGGGCAGCCTGGGTTGAAATGGTGAAGGGGTTGAGCAGGTTGCCATGGTGAATCTCGAACCTGGCATCGTAGGCAGAATGTTCTACGAGCATCTTGACGCCGTCCAATCCCGTCCTGAGGAGATTCATTCCGTTCCAATTCAGTTGCTGCAGTCGAAAGTTGGCCGATGCTTCGTCTGCAGAGGTTGCGAGATCTTAAGTTCTCAATCACGGCATGTCCGAGCGGAAAGTGAGAGATACGAAAGCAAGAAGAAAGGATAAGAAGAAGAAGAAGAAGAAGAATAAGAACAACAACAACAACAACAACAACGATGACAGCATTTCTGAGCCTTTTCAACATCCACATAGGATTTGGGCTGATATCCTCTTTAACAACAACAACAACGACGACGATAACAACGACAGCATTTCTGACCATTTTCAACGACGACAGCAACAACCACACGTAGGATATTGGCTGCTTTCCTTTTTCAACTATAATAACAACAACAACAACAACGATAACAACGACAACATTCCTAACTTGTTTCAACGTGCGAAGTTGAAGAGCGTTTGCTGGAGTCAGGAGAGAGTCCGAGACCAGCGCCGTCCTCCAAGCTCCGAGGAAGTCGACCCAAGTGCAGTGCAAACCACTGCTCAGCCGTCGGGGTTGTGATGCCCCTGCGGTTCTCTTCGTTTGCCTCCGTCGGTCTCTTGTTGTTGTTGCTGCTGCTGTTGTTGTTTGTCCTTTTGTGGTCCTTCATCTGTGATTCCTCGGACAAAGCCTTGAGGACGCCTGGGATTAGGTTTTGATGGATCAAATCGCATCTCTTCACCATTCATCATTTAGTATCATTCAAAAGAAACGCATCAACAATAATCTCCTGGTATGCCTTCACTCACCAAACCCGAGCAAGCAAATTATACGACGATTACGATTAAGACGATGATGATGGTGATGATGATGATGATGACGATAATAGTGGTGATGAGGAGGAAGATGACGACGACGACGACAATGATGATAAAGGCATCATCGACGACGATGATAAAAGACTTGTCCGTGCCAAAAAGAACTTAAAATCGCGAATTCCTTCAGAAAAGGTTTCTTGGATGAATTTAAGAAAAAATTATATTAAAATGTCGTTATTATGAATGTTATTATTGCGATTATTCGCAAATATATCACATGCAGAAAAATGCAGATAAAATTGCAAATTCGTGATAAAAATTCAGAAAATAGGAAAAAATAAAATAATAGAAAAGGCAGATGGACTGATTGAAATTAATGAAATGTCTCGTCTCCTTTGAAAATAATTCTCACAAGTGACAAGTGGAAGATTTGAAGACAATCCTCCTACCCTTATCGACTGCTTATCCAGAATCTCCTCATCCATGACTTCGGTCACGTGACGCCCTGAAAACTTTTCCACGTTGACACGCTAGTTTCAATTTCGGTTTCACTTTCAGCTCGGTTTTTTTAAGCGTTTTTTATTCCGAGTTGTCTCAATTCAAAAACTCGGATGTCCGTAATCAAATCATTCCATTTCAACGACTGTTTCCTTGTTCAAAAGAAAAGAAAAGGAAAGAAAAGAAAATAAAAGAAAACAACAGGTGGCAACCGGAAGTGGAATGGTTTAAGACCGGATGGCGGGAAAACAAGTATGACATCACGCGTACGTCATCCCGGACAAAAGGATTGGAGAGGTACGACCGTCCACAACAAGTGGTCCGTGGAAAATGGAAGCACCGCAGAATGGCATCGTCATTGTCATCATCATCATCATCGTCGTCGTCGTCGTCTTTGTCATCGTCATCATCATCATCGTCGTCGTCGTCGTCTTTGTCATCGTCATCATCATCATCGTCGTCGTCGTCCTCTTCGTTATCGTCATCATCATCTTTGTTGTCATCGTCGTGGTCATCATCACTGCGATCTTTTCGTCATGGCCACCATCGTCATCACTATCATCACCACGGAGACACTTCATAACCACTACAAAACGATTGTCAGATCGCATAATTGTCGTGTGAAGGCAATTTCTTTCTTGTCTTTTACCGATTCTTCCAACGTTCCGTGTTTAGAAATAATTAGAACATTTCACATCCTTTTTATTATTATTATTAGATGAACTGGAAAGGAGGATGACGACGACGACGACGACGATGACGATGATGATGATGATTATTATTATTGTTATTATTATTAATTATATTTGATAATATTGCAAATATCCACAACATCCAGAAGCGATTGAACCGTGAACTTCCGTTGCATAGAATTTTCATATTTTCCAGACGATTTAATGACGATATAATTTTATGAATTATTACCACGAGTTTATTATTATTATTATTATTATTATTATTATTATTATTATAAAGTATTATAGAATATTATGAAGAACGTAAATTCATTTCATTCGGTTAAATCTTGCCCTGTGGGAGTTATAAAAATGATCTTTCAGACCACCAAGGAAGTCGGAAGTTTAAATATTCATTCAAACATGGTGTTCTCGCCAGGTTTGCCAGTCATAATTAACGAGGTCAATATATAACCTACTTAAAAACATCATCTTCGTCGTCGTCATCATCATCACCGTGGCCATCTTTGACATCGTCATCATCATTATCATCACCACCATCACT
>CM067528.1:3410000-3432500 GCA_034509925.1 Hirudinaria manillensis | reverse complement strand
ATTTCCAGCCCCTAATCACATTGGTCCGACATTGTCTCCTTCTGATCAGCAGTTCCCTTCATCTGATTGGTCGGTTGATTGTGTGGGAGGAGTTACTTTCTCCCATGTGATGGAACCTTTCTCAGTTGCCACATTCACGCTCGGCATTCAAAATGGCGTCTTTTTCTTCTGCTTTTTTCTTCTCCAATTTTCTCTTCTTTTCACGAAAAATAAAAATAAAATAATAAAAAAAAGTTTCGCTTCTTGCAAAATGTGTAAACAAAAAAAAAAAAACAAAATAAAAAACTCGAGATCTTAAAAAGAATTTTGAATGAAATTACACAATGAAAGTGAACTTTGTTTGAATGCCTTTCAGCGTTCATTTTCCAATGTCCATCTAATGATTGTAAATAGAAATGCCTAGAAACTATTATTATTATTATTATTATTATTATTATTATTATTATTATTATTATTATTATTATTTAATAATTATGTATTAAATATTTTTATTTAAATTATATTAAACAATTGAATATTTTTCTTCTAAAATAAAATTTTTGAATTCCTTTAAAGTGGCAGTTGAAAAATTAAATTCATAAAATGCAAAATAAACAAAATATTTTTAAAATATTTAAAGGCATTAATTCAAATAATCCACTTGGTCGATGGTTCCCGTAAAAACTTCAGGAAGTAGTTTTTAAGTAAATGTTCAGAGGATTGTTTTAGCAAAGATTGGATGGACGTATGGGTGGATGGACGGATGGATAGATGAATGGATGGATGAAGGAATGAATGAATGAATGAGGAGATATATGGCAGGGTGAACGACTGGAGACCGGAATGAATAGATGGATGAGTGAATGAATTGTAGCTGTCGACTTATCAGTTGATCATTGTTTAAGTCCGCGTGTTCCGCCATTTTGTCGCGTTTTGTGACTCCCCGGTTGCTCGGCCTCCATTTATTTCCCGGTGACGTCACTTCCTCATCGGAATCCCTTCCATCGGTCCGGTCCGCCGCCCCCTTACTTTAAAGCTTTCTTTAAACTCCCCTAACGACCTGTGGAAAGACTCCTCTCGTTGCTACTGTTGCACTGCAAGTCAACGAGTGTCGTTGAAAATTGGAAAAGAATTCGATTAGCACGGATGATAACCGTCGTCCGAACGTCCGACGCTTTCGAATTAAGTCGGACGCCGCCGTCGCCGGACCTGGAAAGTCGCAGACGATTTATGACCGGCGCGAACCTGCGACTGATGTGCCGTGGAAATGTATCTAAGCTGATTTTACGAGTCGAGATTTCGGACCGGGATTTTTACTCTCTTGAGGAAGTTTATGAGACTCCATGTTGGAGCTCCATCATGGATCGTCGTTGACGATGGGAAGGAGGGAGCAACAAGTGGCTGGCTTGCTTCGCGTTTTTTGTCGCTGATGTTTGTTTGTTTGTGTTGTTTTGTTTGTGTGATGTTTGTAGTGTTTTGTGTGATGTTTCTTTTGGTAGAAGTTAAAAAGATATTGTAGGGTGATAAATATTTACCTGTCATAAAGCCAAGATGGTCTTAAATGTACACCGTGGTATTTTTCCAAGTAGAAAATGTGTCTTGAAAATGTGGAATCCATTACGCATTGAGCCTTCCGTGATCTCAGGCGGAGAGTTTTCAATCTCACCTGATCCTAATCGGAATTAATTCTTATTCACCTGGGATTTCCATCTCTGGAAATGATTTCCAAAGTGCATTCCTCACCAATTGCTTCGGATCACATTCGGAAGCCCAAACATGCAGTTCTAAATTTTGGCAAGTGATAATCAATCAATTAATAAATAACTAACTAAATAAATGAATGAATAAATAAATTAATTCAATCGATCAATCAATCGATCAATCAGTCATCGCGAGTCCTGGAAACGACCTCGTATGCAATACTAAATGCTACGACATCCCCCTAAAATTGGACTCAAGTTGAGTCTGAAATTGAATGTTGACAGTTTATCGCCGGAACAAAGGAATATGTTTGCAGATGTTCAATATTCCTGGTAGTTTATTGGGCACTTGGAAACCTCAACACGTGGAAACGAATGTCACTTTTGATGACTATGTAGTGGAATATGGAATGGGATGGAGTGAGAGAGCGGATATCTATGGGTGAGTGAGTGGTTGGGTGAGTGGATGAGTAGGTGGGCGAGTGAGTGAGTGAGTGAGCGAGCGAAGGTATGAAAAGGAAAGCATAAAGACAAAACAACCCATGGGATGGTAACTACGAGAGGGTCTTCTGCATTGGAAAATTGAGTTCTGAATCGATGCCCGCAACAGTTGGCGAACAGAAATTTCTCGACGCAAACAATTCCTGTGAATTCCTGACGGTTCGAAGACACGGAAAAGAAACTTTATTACGCTCTTGTTTGTTCGCAGCCAGCAGAAGAATGGGTAGGTTGGGGTGAGGGGCTGGAATGGAGGGGGAGACTAGCACCCAAATTTGAGCGGCCAATAATAATGCAGCTTGAAATTCAAATAATGCGAATCGTTATTAATAATTCAGCTCCAGTAATACACCATGAAGTTGTGCTTGCTTGATGCATTTGACACAAAAGGCATCGATAACGAACCATTAAGAATTCATGGCGAATAATGCACCATGAATAATGCACGTCGGTAATGCATCGGAAATGCATGTTCTTTTTATGCAGCCGAGCAAAAGTCGCTAATCTCCTCAATATTTACCGAGAAACAGCAAAACGAACGACTGATTTTCCATTCAACGATGATGATGATGACGACGACGATGATGATGATGATGACGACGACGATGATGACGACGATGATGATGGTGATGATGATGACGAGGGTGGTGAAATTATTTTTTTCAAGAAGTGCTAATGGCCTCCTGTTGTCGGTCATTTAATGAAATAAAATACTATTTAAAATATTTTTAAGTGTAAAAATGACAATGTTATTTTCAACCATTTAGTCGGAGGAATTTAATTCTAAAATTAAATAATAATAATAATAATAATAATAATAATAGTAATAATAATAATAATGATAATAATAATAATAATAATATAACCACTTCCTTTTTCAACAATTATAAAAACATATTGATTTTTTAAATTGAAAAATTAGAAGAAATTGTTTTTTTTTTGGGTTTTAAAAATTTGAATTTCGGAGAAAATGCTTCGAATTTAAAGCGATGGCCGAACGACATGGAGGTGAGTGAAAATATGGTGAAGGACAGAAGATGTTGTTGTTGTGCAGTTGTGTTGTTGTGTTGTTATTTGTTATGTCTTCAATCAGTGGGTGCTGGTTGATAATAAATTTAATAGTTTGTATTTTAAATTTATTAATTTATATTTTAAATTTATTAATTTATATTTTAAATTTATTAATTTATATTTTAAATTTATTAATTTATATTTTAAATTTATTAATTTATATTTTAAATTTATTAATTTATATTTAAATTTATTAATTTATATTTTAAATTTATTAATTTATATTTTAAATTTATTAATTTATATTTAAATTTATTAATTTATATTTTAAATTTATTAATTTATATTTTAAATTTATTAATTTATATTTTAAATTTATTAATTTATATTTTAAATTTATTAATTTATATTTTAAATTTATTAATTTATATTTTAAATTTATTAATTTATATTTTAAATTTATTAATTTATATTTTAAATTTATTAATTTATATTTTAAATTTATTAATTTATATTTTAAATTTATTAATTTATATTTTAAATTTATTAATTTATATTTTAAATTTATTAATTTATATTTTAAATTTATTAATTTATATTTTAAATTTAATAATTTGCATTTTAAATTTATTAATTTATATTTTAAATGTAATGATTCTGCAGTACGTTTTAAAATATTGAAATTCATTAACGTGGAGTTCAAGGGTGAAATGGAGTGCAAGAGGTCAACATCATTAATGGCATTAACAAGATATTTTGAATTATTACTTTGTAAAAGAATTTAAATTAAATATTTAAGTACACCGCTATTATTATTATTACGTTTAGTATTATTATTATTATTATTATTATTATTATTATTATTATTATTATTATTATTATTATTATTATTATTATTATATTGAAGTATTATTAAATGACCATAATATAGTACTATATAAATTATTTTCTAGTCCAAAATGTAATGTCCTTAAAATGACTTTTGGCATAAGTTTTTATTTTTTGTTTCTTCGGAAGCACTCAAGAGTCACCATAAACTTGCATTTTCCAGAGAAAATCCCTCGCGTCTTAAATAAAAAATTGAATTACATTTCCTTAAATTAAGCTTTCAATTTTAATCGAATATTCCAATAAAGCGATAAATACGTAAATAAATGAACGACGGATTGATGGATTGAAAATCGAAAGTTAAGAAGGATTGAACGATTGAAAGAGAGACATTATTGGCACATCTGCGTCTCCAGGAGTACTAAAAGTGTGAAGGTCGAGAACAGAATTCCATGTGTCTGAGATGCTTTTGATATGAAGATCATTAACAGGGTTTGCTGTAATCGTCATCATCGTCATTATCGCTTTTGCAACAATCGGTTTTTCATTGATATTTAATTAAATTACAATAAAAGAAAATAAATATACACTAATTTATTTAAAAATAATTTCATCGGAATCGTCTGAAAGAGAAGATGGATGTCATAAGAACGGGATTAGGTCGACATTTTTATGGCGATAATGAGACGCAAAATATTCGTGAATTATTTTTATTTTATTTTTTTTTAAATCGAATGGTTTTCAAAACAAATATTTATAAAGACATTATATATCATATTGTGACAAAACATGAATGCGAAAATATGTTATCATCCTCACCATCATCCTCATCGCTATCACCATAGTAACCACTCCAAAGAGCAAAATGAATTATAATAAATTATAATAACCGACCTTTAGCTTCCAGCTTGTCGTCCAAGGTCATCCGAAGGTTCCACCCCCTCCTGTTGAGGGTCACCGAGTGCCACCTCCCGTCGGTGATGTTCGCCTCACTTCCGCTCAGAACCAACGTCAGCTGGAAAATGAAAATGGACGATATGACGTCATCGACGAGACGCTGTGACGTCAGGCGAGTGTTTCGTATCTTGACGGCGATCATGGAGATGTCCCGAGATCAGATTCCGACGTGGTTTACTTTCGAGTTCCGCATTTGAACTCTTTTGACCTCAAAGCGTACGACATCAACTCACGATTCGACTTCGTGCGTGAAACACTTTTGAAAATATCTTCGTTCATTTTAACTTTCAACCACGCATTTCAACCGCACTTCAAGACAGGCTGCGAAAATCTTGGAGAATGGAAAGCAGAATTTTGCCGAAGATTTCAGCTACCCGGATATTTTTTTGAAAAACGACGTTTTTAGATTTTCAATTTATTTTTCGAATTAACTTTTCAAGGTTCAAATGAAATGCATTCAAAGGTTTTAATTTGCAAGTAAACCGCAAAAAATGTTCGTCAATTTAGAAACGGCAACCCACAGACGTTATGCACTGCACTGGAAGGTTTAAACCAAGTTTTCCATGGAGTCGTTGTATGCCAGGCATCCTTCCATACTCCCTCTCTTTCCCTTTCTCTCTCTCTCTCTCTCTCTCTCTCTCTCTCGCCATCAACATCTCCGTCTCCATCTCCAGTCTTTTCCATATTCCATTCGACCGTCGGTGATTCGAAGTTTTTGTTCCATTTTCAATTCACTTAATTCGACTTCAGTTTTTCGAGAATTCGAGAAAAATATTTAAGATGCTCTATAAATGGAATGGAAAATAAATCTGATTATTGATATTAATAAATCCAAATCGGTTTTAATAAATTATTATATAATTTTAAATATATTAAGTCACATTTGATTATATTATATATGATCATACAGGATCATATTATTATAACATATTACGTATAATCAAATTAAAATAATTTAGTATAAATCCAAGAAATACAATCACAAGACAAACATTGGCGAAACAAACAACTTGTGCCGAGCAAAGACCCGCAATAAGGTTGGGTCATCAACTTTGCTGTCAAATATTCAACACGAAACTGGGTCAATCAAAGGTCGTGATTGACGATCAACCATTCTTCAGTCAACCAATCAACGAAGCTGATTGTTCAGCAGAGCCTTTACTATATAATACTTCAGCCTATAGTGATTATAATAATAATAATAATAATAATAATAATAATAATAATAATAATAATAATAATAATAATAATAATAATAATAATAATAATAATAATAATAATAATAATAATAATAATAATAATAATAATAATAATAATTATAACAATAAAACATGAAGAAAAATATAATTTAACATTTCAAATAGGATTTTTATGGCAACCTTTTGCTATGACATTGCATTGGAGGATATATTAAAATATTAAAATATTTTATAATATATAAATAATATTTTATAATATATAAATAATATTTTATAATATATAAATAATATTTTATAATATATAAATAATATTTTATAATATATAAATAATATTTTATAATATTTAAATGTTTTATAATTTTAAAATATTTTGCTAAATTGGAATTTATTTGCCATTTATTCCTTCATAAAAGCATTTGTTTCTCATGCAAATGAGATTTTCTGCCCGTGAAATCTGCAAATTTGTAACTTTGACTTTCAAAAGACTTTTTTTGTTTTTATAAAATTTCGATAAAATGTATTTAATAATCAAATAATAAACATTTATTGACACACAATAATTATTTTATTAACGATTTCTTTACTACAATTAATATATTAAATTATAAATTATGCAAAAAATATTTTCTTAGAAATTCACGTTTTTATGTATTTAGATTTTAATTATTTCAATTGTTTGAATTGTAAATAATTTTCTGCACAAACAAAACAAAACTTTAATCCTTCGGAGTTTTAAATATTTTGTTGCTTCTAAGAATTTACTCCGAGAAGAAATTTAATTAAATAATAATAATAATAATAATAATAATAATAATAATAATAATAATAATAATAATAATAATAATTGTTGATGGTACTAATAATGATAAATATTATTTAAATGCATCATAGCTATAATTACGTGTCCACTTAATGATAATTTCATTTTTAAATCATTTATAATATAATATAATATAATAATATAATATAATAATATAATATAATATAATATAATATAATATAATATAATATAATATAATATAATATAATATAATATAATATAATATAATATAATATAATATAATATAATATAATATAAATTACAACTTATAAATATGACTTGAGCCTTCCACGAAACATCATAACCCTCGTGATTGCCATCCAAATGCCCACATAAGTTGCATTAAAACGTCAATCAACAAATTAAAGAATTTAATTAAACATTATCCACATTTAAATTTATTTATTTTCAAATTAACTAAAAAGAAGAACAAAAAAATATACATTTAAAGGAATGAAATAATAAATCCCGCAATAATAAACGAGCTACAACGCCATGCTTCTTAGCAGCTTGTAAGAGGCCATGTTTTCTGAAGTTCATCGATTATGTAATCATTTTCTTTCACAATTTCCGCATAATTCGACTTAAAATGTTTATCCTTTTTATATATTTTATTCTGAAACATAAAATTTATTATTGATTATACTTAATCGAATTCTTTTCTTGCAGAAAATAATAAACTTCTTATGACAAAAACATCGTCCTTAAAGAAGCTGAAAAATTTACCAAGTACAAGGAAATAGAGATTGAAATTCACCGGATGTGGAATCTAAGGTCGTCCACGTGGTCGAAAATATTCAATTTAATCTCTAGTAACTTCCAGGTAAGTTGTTGAAGCACTCCGAATGAGAAATTAATTTGAAAATAATTCTTAAAATCATTTTTTCACTCATTTCTGATGAGTAATTTCTTGATTTATAAATGTAAATCGAAGGTTAATCAATTTAATCTTTATCGACATTTAGTAAGAATATCAGTTTAAAAGTAAACTTATCAATTACCATGGAAAATGAATTCGATTCGTGAAACCGAGGAGCAGTATTTGCCTGTTTTGTCGAAAGATTTCCAATTTGATTTCCGTGCGAAATTCCATTTCAGCACAATATCAGGGCTCCAACACCGGATGTTCATTCACAACGATTTATAACAAGGATGGAGATTTCATATTATGTCGTGGAATAAATCATGAATTATTAATTATTAATTCAACGATATCTTTGATTAATTTATTTGAGATAATTCTCGTTTTCACAAAATTAGATTCACTTGAAATATTAATTTAAAATGATTAAGTAAGTTTATTATATTATATTATATTATATTATATTTATATTTGTCGTGGAATAAAATCATTATGAATTAATTACGAACAATATGTTTGATTAATTTATTTGAGATAATTCGCATTTTCACAGATTAGATTCACTTGAAATATTAAATTAAAATTAATTAAAGTTTAATTTATGTTTAATAAATTATTAAATACAAAACTTTACAGGTCGATGATTTTATATTTGTTGTAGAATTGCAATGAAATGCCTTTCTTTTGGCATGAATCGACTCCAATGAAACTGAATGTTTTTCACGTTTATTTCTTAAAATGAAAGAATATTGTAAATTATTGGGCATCAGGACATCAGAACATCTGTTTGTAACAAACCTTGATTGGATAATAAATCCAGATAATCATGATGTTAAAGTAAGACTTAATATAGCTTTAAATATATAATAATTATATATATTTTAAATTAACTATTTGTTTTTATTTTAAGTATTTAAATGTATTTAAATATATTGGTGAAATTATACGTAATAACACTTTGAAACTAGATAGCAAGTTAACAAAATGAAAGTCTTTTTCTGATCACAAATAATTTGTTTGAATAATTCATAGAAAAACATTTTAAAAATTTAAATATTATATATTTAATAATTAAAGTGAATATTAAATTTAATCTCTTAGAGGACAATAAAATAAATTTTAACAGAAAAATAGATGGAAAATTTAAACAAAGTATGGAGTCCGTGATATTTCCGATTTTCAGTAAAATATTTATTTTTATAAATAATAAAAATAATATAAATGCTCAGAAATCCTAGTGATTAATGGGTGGAATTCATGAAAATCCACATCAGAAAACAAAAATAATAATAATGGAAATATTTTTAAGAATTGCTTTCAATTTAATAATAATAATAATATTAATAATAATAACAATAATAATAATGATAGTAATAGATAATAATAATAATAACAATAACAAAAATTAATAATAATAAACTCTTTAATAGCATTTATTAACGATAAAAAGCATTTAATTACATTTTAAAATGTACGACTAATCTCCGATTTAAATTAACAAACCTTTGAAAATAAATAAATTTAAATAAATAAATAAAATAAAAATGACGTAAAATTTAAAATCTGTGAATGACTTTTTCGAGTTTTAAATTTTAAAAATATTTTTTGCTGAAAAGAATTTCGAGGCAGAAATTGTTCCATTGCAAAGGATTTGTTTTTATGAATGGAATCCGAAACTGATTTCCATTCAAATTGCTCTGCAAGTGCAGGCAAACATTTTAAACGTTACGTATATGTTTTAATAATCATAATTTTAATAATAATTTTAATAATAATAATAATAATGGTAATACTACTACAAATAATAGTAACATTAACAATAATAATGACAATGATAATAATTATCATTACAATTATAATAATACTACTAATAATAATAACAATAATAATGATAATAATCGGCTGTTACTTGCGATAGTTTGTGAATAAACGAATAATAATGATAATAATTTCACGATTAAACTTCTGATTGATTTCACTTTTTTTTGTGAAAACCCAGGGCATTGAAAGTGGTTGACGCGCTGAAATTGGCCTCATTTGTTTTTCTTTTATAAATAAATAAATTAATCAAGAAATAAATATTATGAATTTTTTAGATATTCTGAAAGATCAATTTATTTCTTATTGATTTATGACTTTGAATTGAAACAGCTTTTTCCCTGGAAATACATTGAAAACGAAAGAAATCATCACGTGATTGATTTGAGGTCACTGGGTTCAATCTTACTTTGAAATTGTTGCCGATGGAGACTGCAACCTGCAACATAGTTGAGTTGACCAAAGTCAGTTGCACGTAGTCGTTGGCATTTGCACTGAAGATTGTCAGGAGATGTTGTTGACGTCGTCGCGTCGTCGTCGTTGTTGTCGTCGTCGGTCGTAGTAGATCCTTTCTCGGATCAATTTCGGCAACTTTTTTTACTGGGTTTCCTGTCAATTGAGGTTCAAGAATTTGGATTCTGAAGTGAAGGTCTTCAGCCTGAGACTTCATTTTCAAGATTTTCATGGTCTTTTTTGGAATGGTTCCCTGTCCGTTTTTACCAGGTTCCCAGGATTCAAAGGCTGCCATCTTGGAAACGTTCAGATGGTTTTCTAGGCTGAGGGTTGCTTTCCCCGAACCGTGAAGTCTGATGGATGGAGATGCTGATGGATTGAAAGTAGGAAAGAAGATTTGAAATTCTTAATCGATTACTTTAGTTTTGTTTATCATCTCAAATTCATTATCAGCATCATCTTCACCATCATCATCGTCTTAGTCATCATCCCCCCAAAAAAAGAACCGTAAATCTGTCAACAACTCACAAACCAAGATGGCAGAAATCTCCATGGTAACTGGTTTTGAGGCAGTTACAGAGAGGAAAGTTTCCGCGTTGGGTGCAAAGTCCTCCGTTGAGACATGGAAAGTTTGAGTTGCAGTACTTCAAGTTCTGTGCTTGTTCCGTTGAACAGGTTGTTTCTGTGTAACAATGAAATTATTAAAAATAATATATGTTATTTTTTACAATTTAAACTCGATCAAACAGTTTAAATCTTGCGTCACAATTAATCCACAAAAAACACGTTTTAAAATGTAAATATTTAAAAATACAATAAAAACATTGCATGGTGTTTAATCAAACATTGAAATAAAATCAATTAAAAAACAAAAATAGTGTCAAATCGAAAGCGAAACCGTTTCCACCTTTTCCATGAAGTTCCAGCAACTGTTCCACGTCCAACGCCTCGTCGTTGACAACGAATCTCTTCATTTTCCCTTCGAACGTTCCTGGCGACCTCAGTCCCTCTGACCACAGCAGTTCAGAGTTGAAGACCAGGGACAACCTTCTCCTGCATCCGCGTTTCGATGACGACTCCTTCCTTGAGGTTGCTGACGATAATTTGACGATGTTCGATTGAGCTCGCATTCCTCCGAGATGGAGGCATCCGATGATGAGATTCCTCGCTTTCTGGATTTTCATGGCCTTCTTGTCGGCTCCGATGGGCAGCTTCAGGGAGTCTCGATGATCGAGTTTCACGCTCAGAATTTTGTTTCGCAAACTGCTGCCTTCCCCGAGGAGTTTTACGAACAGGAAGTGGAACTTTCCGTCGGTGATTTCTGTCGTCATAGTCGTTCTGGAGAGCACGAGAAGATTAGAAACAGACTCGTCCGAGCTGAGAATCGAACCCAGTACGACGTTCAGGAGGCCTTAAAATTAAACGGAACTAAATTGACGAATTAAAATGAAATTCGAATAAAATTAAGTTAAATGACTTTAATACTCGAATGTGGCCACAAAATCCACCCCATACCATCGACAATTTCGAGAGCGAGAAACTCTTGTTCTGCGTCATCTTCGTTCTCATCGTCGTCGTCGTCTTCTACGTCATCGTCGACTTCTTGGTTTTGTTGGTAGTAGTTGCTGAAGTGCATCTCCAGGTTGTCGTCGTTGTCGTCATCGTCATCAGGATCACCGTCCACGTGACGAAACAACAAAACGGACAAAACTGAAAACCTTTCGACAGTTGAAAAAGAAAAACTCAGAGAAGCATCGCCGCCTGGCGAATGATTTGGAATTATCGTGACGCCCTGGCGAGTAGAAATGAAATCGAGGCACCCTTTCGGCTTCGATTCGCATCTGTTAATCGCCAGATGGCCAAACGATTGGAACACGTTCGAACGAAAGGCTGGGGTTTCGAAACCCAGCGACGGATTGTCGCCGTGCGCATTGTGCGTGAATTCAGGATGATGCCTTTCACTAGAAAAGTTGTAATCTTTCTTTTCATCACCATCGTCGTCGTCGTCGTCAATCAGTTCCTCGCTCTTGAGTGGTTCGAAAACTTCGAAATGTAAACTATCGGACGATATCGTAATCTGCGTAACGAAGAAAAAAAAGTAATTATTGTTTTTCTTACAAAAATAATTAAATTAAAGTAACTAAAAGGGTATTCGTGGTATTTTGATATGAAACACTTTATAAAGAATCCAAGATTCCATTAAATCCTTTTCGTTTCTACCTGTTTCAGACAACCTTGGAAATTTGCATGAAGCTCGCTGTCAGTTTTGAATGTTTTAGAAGGCAATTCCTGCCTCAAGGATCCTCCGATATGAATCACTTCGCTGGAAAACTCGGCCAAATTTCCAACGGATGTTCCACTATTTTTATGCGTTCCGTCCAGCTCGACGGAAATCTGGAAACGAATTGAATTTGGAATCACGGAAGTCATAAATTAGGCCGTTTTCGTGTCTTTTATTCGATAATTTCGTAATAACTTTCGACAATCCTGAAATGAACGTCTTACCTGGCAAATTCCCCGATTTGCGATGAGCTGAAATTGGATAAAGAAACGATGAAACTGACATATCTGCTTTTACGATCATCCCTTGTCTAGCCCTAGCATCATCATCATAATCATAATCGCCCTCTTCGTTATCAACGAATGTCATCATTACCATCGTCGTCGTGGTCTTCGTCATAATCAGCGCTCCATCACAAGCACATCGTAACAGCTGATTAATTCTTAAATTTCAATTAGCTGATTCGGTCCTCATGTCTGGAGGCGTCCAAAAGTAGGAGATGCGTGACTGGAGTGAGTGATTGTGGTTGATAGTTTTCAACCACCGCTGATTACTCATCACCATCAATACCACCATCTTCATCATCATCATAACCACCACCATCATCATCATCATCATAACCACCACCATCATCATCATCATCAGACATAGAAGACTCTTGAAGTGCAATCAATGCCAGCTAAATTGGTTAACAGTCTCTTAACGCCTCTTCAGTCAGATTGCTTTCCAGACCCTAGGAAGTAAGAGGCGGAGATTCCAACGCAATAACCTTGCCATCTTAGCGTGCCTAGGCACACCTCTCCCCTCCATCTGTAGGGTACCGTGCTGTACGGAGTATCCGATGGTACGGCGGTGTGTCTAATGGCCACACCGTACAGGGTAATTAACAAATCGTTGGGGTACAAGTCGTCTGCCTGGTAATGCAATCGAAGCGATAGCAGGAATCGTAAAGGCGCGAAAATCGTCTCCGCTAACATAATAAAAGCTATAATTATCTGCACGGAGGGAATCATAAAATTCATCAATACTGCTAATTGCTATGATTATAATTAACCACCACCACTATCATGGCAACTATCAACTTCATCATCATCATCATCATCATCATCTTCGTCGTCGTCGTCATCATCATCGTCGTCGACATCATCATTTCCACCTACCTCCCTAACCTCCCTCAACACCACCAATCCGTGCCACATGCCATCAGCCACCACCACTTCCGGTACGTTGACCTCGACAGGTGGTTGGTTGCTTCTGAAGGTCATTGAAGCCCGGATGTGCGAATCCACTATTGCGATGTGAAACCGCGAATCCGGAGAAACTGTGATGATGATGATGATTGCCGTTATAATTATTACTACTATTGTTACTATTATTATCATTTTTACATTTAAATTATTGCCCTAAATGTAAAAAAAAATGTTTATTTAATAAAAGTAATTTAAACAGACATTAATTGATAATATTTAAAAAGTTGTTTGTATGTTAAAGAACTATTATGCATTTCAGAATAATAATAATTATTTTTATTATTATTTTTATTTATGTATACATTATCATAGATAATATACCTGTATATCGGCACTTATCAGGTATTATTATAAATAAATAAACACATATCGACCTTAGAATAGGTCATTTAATTTAAAAATTCACGTTGATGACCTCGCCTTTCCTGATTTTGCTGTTGATGATGATGATGATGATGATGATGACGATGATGTTTAGACATTTTTCTGTAATTTTCCTATTAAATTAGCTAATTGTAAGAGATAAATCTGCTAAATTTCTTAATAGTATGAGTGTCACGTAATCACCATAAACAGTATCAAAAGTGTAGGGCTACGAGTGCAATTATTGTAACTCCACATTCGTCAAATACGTCTAATTGTATGTCAATTATATCAGGAAATATCAGGAATAATTGAAAAATGCTAACAAATCATTTATTATTGTACGACTCCGTGAGCGAAGTTACTCTTGTATTTTAGATGCAATAACATACAATTGACAGTTTAGTCGTATCGATACAAACGTATTTGCATTCAGACAATCTTTGCAGAGCCTCACTGATACTAAAAGCTTAATTGTTGGTAACAAGTTATTAATGGACTCCATTATAGGTTTATAATCCTGCGGCTCCCCAACCCGAGGGTGCTCTCTGGGGAGTTAAAGCAGGGTAATGGTATTACCTGAATACCCGCTGGGTATCGAACACGAGATGTAAGGATTGCAGCCCTTGCTCCGTCATGCAGGAATTTGACCAACTTGCTCGTTTAATTATCATGATCATGATCATCTTCATCATCATCATCGTACTCGTCGTCGTCTTCGTCGTCATCGTCGGTATCGTGATTACGAAAGACTCCAATCCAGCGTAAGATTTCCAAACTGATTCCAGAAAGAAAGTAAATTCTGCCATTTTGTTCTCAAATTGTTTGGAAAATGTTTTGAAAAACGAGACAACGATTGTGGATGGAAATGATCATCATTTCCGATATCATTGCATTGATATCACTCATCCGATGACTCTAGGAGTGCTGATAATGATGGTGATGACGATGACGATGATGATGATGATGATCGTCATCATCATCATTTCAATGGGCGACAAATAAGGTTTCAAATTCCAGTCCTCAGAATCAAATCATTGGAATTTTCTTCACTTGAAATCGACACGCGGATGATGTTTGAATTCTTGGAGAAAATAAATAAAATAAAATAATTAAATATTTAATATTAAACAAATAATTCATTATTCGTTATAAATCCATGAATATAAACATTAAGGCATTAAAATAAACATTTAAATGAATATATTTTTAAATTGATCAAATATTCTGAGGTCGTGGTGACTTCAAACTTATGGCTTTCCACCTTCTCAGATGTTTTGATTACACCCGGTTACCATGGAAACTACTTACATGGAATTACTTAAAATAAAAACATAAATATTCAAGAAATTGAAGAAAGTGTCCTAAAAACAAGCCGTTTGATGGATTCATTCAAACCAAAGAGATTTGTTTTCGATCTCATTAAACATTCAAATTAAATAAAAAAATAAAAGATAAATACATAAATAAATATATAAATAAATAAATAAATTTATTTATTTATGAATTAATTAATTTAATTTAATTAATTAAACTCTGAACCTCAAAGTTAGAGGATACGATTTCAGTTTTGCAACAAATGCACGGGTAATTATTATGATAATTATAATAATTATCATAATTATAATACGTATTATAATTATTATGGCAAGTATTATAATAAATTTAAAATAATTCCAATCTCCTTTTGCTCTCAACTCTCGGTCGTCGAAAAGAATAGAAATTTCTATTATCCCTGCTTTCATTATTCTGTACTAAAAATATGAATTTATTGAGTTTCTTCAATTTGTTTTATTTGATTTTAGTATTAAGTCTAAAGTAATTTAATTTAAAATACATAAAATAGTAAAACATTTTAATTGATTTAAGTTTTTTTCTCATCTCATTTAACTTTAAAAATATGACAACTAAAACAAACTTAAATTGTTTGCACTCGAAGCCTCATCGTGGTCGTCATCACCATCACCATCATCATCGTCGTCGTCGTCGTCAGGAGTGGCAGAAGGAAGTTGGAAAACGCAAGGAAGGATGAATGTCTTCCTATTATTGGGGATCAAAACTGTGCCGACAGAGACATCCATCTGAGGAAATATTGCTGCTAATCATTTTATTTCTTGCTTTCCATGCAAAGAGTAAACAACTGCTTCCTGCATGTTCTACATGCTTTCTAGGGGCTTTGTATGCTTTTGAATGCTTTGTATGCTTTCTTGGCTTTGTATGCCTGGTTGGCTTTGTATGCTTGCTTGGCTTTGTATGCTTTGGTTTCTAGTTAGCTTCGATGATTCGCAGTCGTTTTAGTATTTTTCGTTGCAAGCATTTGTGCCGAATTTCAGGATATTTGACGTGTGAGTTGATTTCTGACAACTGAGGCTATTTGCACCGGGAATTTTGTGATGAACACGATATGTTATTTTTATATACCCATGAAAAAGTAAATTAGAATTTGTTTTTATTTATACGATATTTAATAATAATCATAATAATGATGATAATAATAATAATAATAATAATAATAATAATAATACCTCAACTTTATCCTCCCCCAATAAAAATCCAAGCAATAAACCTATTTATCCTCTAAATTAAAAAAAAAAACAATTTTTTTAAAAATTCAGAATAATGTTTTAATTTAATCGAGATAATTTGTTAACAGAAATAATTATTCCACGGAGACGTTGTCATGGTGACCGGTTTGTTTATTGACGCTAAATTTAGAAGCTGCCGTTAATGTAGGAGTCCAGGAGGTGAGGACCCAAGAATTTGTTGTCAATTTTCAATTAATTTCAAATAATTTAAAATTTAAAATATAAAAACGTTTATCTGTAATTTATACTAAAACCCGTTCAATCGAATTAAACATTTGAAATTGTTTTCCTATAATATTTATTTATATTTACTCAACTTAAAAATTAAAAATTATTTTCCAATAATATTTATTATTAATATTTATTTATTATATTTATTATTAATATTTATTAATTTATTATATTTATTATTAAAATTTATTTATTATATATTTATTCAAATTAAAAATTCGAAATTTAAAATTATTTTTCTACAATATTTATTTTATATTTATTCAATTTAAAAATGTAAAATTTAAAATTGTTTCCATAAAATGTTTATTTATTTTAAATTTATTTCTTCTTGTGCTGAATGATAAAATATTCGGTTGGATTAATTTGCTGACTTTATGACTTTAATTCATTCTATTTTTCAAAATTATTGAAGCAGAATTTTACATATTATTTCTTAAAATGCTTTTCAGTCTTTTGGAATTAATGGGACTTTGTTTTTAATTGTTTTAACATTAAAAACATTAAAATATTAAAAACATTAAAATGAGATTTTAATAAATTGCTTTATTGAAGTTATTAATAATAGTTTTTAAAGCGTTTTATGACCAAATAATAACATTTATTACCATAATATTTATAATATTTTCATCACTATTTAGCATCATTTTTCTAGCAATCGTAGGTTTAATTTTATTTATTTTAAATTAATTTATAATTTAATTTTTAATTTAAAATTTATGAAAATTAATTCTTAATTCACGGAAGTTATAATTTCCCGCTTGAATATTAAATCTTTCTCTCACGTTGAAACTTAAAAAAAAAAGAAGATTATTCGTGTCCTAAAAATCGAGGAAAAAAATATATTTATTTAAAAAAAATAAATTTTTAAAAGTCCAAAAATAATAAACAGAAATAAAAAATTATAAATTACAAAACAATTACAAAAAAAAATTTAAAAATATAAAAACCGGATTCATAGAGAAGTCCATGCTGCTGGGTGGTCCTAATGTACATGGAAACCCTTTCCAGGTTGGAAGCCATGAAGTCACGTGACCTGCTCCAGTTGACGACGATGAACTCAGTGCCGAAGAAGGTCACCGGAATTGGAATGTTTTCTGCGAATTTTCGATGTTGAAATTTAAAATTGGATTAAAATTCAATAAATAATTAATTATTTTATATTCTGTTTATTGATCGTATTAATAATAATTGATAATTTATTAATAATTTATTAATCGTTTATTCTATTTTCATTAAAATAATATTTAATATTTTATATTCTATTTATTTATCTATAATATTTAACCTCCATTAAAGCTAATATATCAAGATTAACGTGTAAATAGAAAATAAAATGCATCTCCTGACAGGAATTGCCACAAGTCACATGGCACTGGAAAACACACCCGGAATGATACATCGCTGGAATAGATCAGGAGTTGAACAAGCAACCATTCAGTCACCGACAGCTAATCCCATGGGCGGGAGAGTTTATTTCATTCATTCGTCTTCTTCCATCCATTCTGCTCGGTCACGCATGACTGAGTGCGGACTATCAATTCTTTGGCATCGAACCATTACTTCCGCCAAAACAATTGCTTCACTCGCTTCTCTTTTGTGATGGGAGAAAGGTTGGAATGTTAAATTAACTTCTGTCTTTCAAGACAAATAGGCTGATAATTGTGCTCTAATTATGTCTGAAATTGTAATTGTTTGTAATTGTAATAATAATAAAAATAATAATAATAATAATATTAATTGTAATAATAATAATAATAATAATAGTAATAATAATAATAATAATCGTAATTATTATAATTATATTACCATAACTATATTTGTAATCGTAATTGTTTTTAAAATTATAATCGTAATGGCCAATCGTGTGACACGTGATCAGAAATTTAATAAAATCAATTTCAATGAACGTTTAAAATTGAGAAGGTGTTAAATTTAAAAACAAATTTGGATAAAAATAAATAAATTAATAATAAATTAAAAAAATAATGAAAATATATTTAAATACCATTTACAATAATTTATAATAATTTATAAGTCTTAAAGATCATTAAAGTTAAACTTTTAAACCATATTATTATTTAATATTTATTATAATTAATAATATTTAATACAATTTATTATTTGATATTTGTATTTTTTATTTATTAATATTTATTTATTTATTATTACTTCATGTTAATGTCCCCATCAATATAATTGTAATTGTAACTGATTTCAACCATTTATAATAATTGTTTTTTATTTAATAAATATTTATTTATCAATATTTATTTATTATTATTTATTTAAATTAATGTCCTCAGGGTGAGGCCCTGGGTGACCTTTCGTGACCTGATTGACTTGATGGCAGAAAAAAATTCAAATTGCTTTTCCAAAAAAAAAACATAGTTTCAATCAACAACCAACAGTTTCAATCAACAATCAACAGTTTCAATCAACAACCAACAGTTTCAATCAACAACCAACAGTTTCAATCAACCCAGTTACGATGAACAACCGAGCGGAAGTTTTAAAGTCACGATTTAAATGATTTCAAATCAATCCTTATAAAATAAATTACAAATAATTTAAAAACAAATTACAAATAATTTAAAAATAAATTGACAATAACTTAACAATAATTTTAAAACAACTTAACAATAATTTTAAAATAAATTTAAAACAATTTAAAAATGATTAAAAAATAATTTAAAAGTAAATCGAATGAAAAGTGGATGCAAAAACACGGCAAAGTTCCTTTTGAAATGAAATTTTAAGCACAATTCTGCACTGAGATGAAAGTTTAGCAAATTCTGAAAAGAACAAGAATTTCAATCCATTAAGGACTTTTTAAAGTTTAGTACAGTGACTGAGTTGAAGTCATTATTATTATTATTATTATTATTATTATTATTATTATTATTATTATTATTATTATTGTTATTATTATTATTATTATTATTATTATTATTGTTATTATTATTATTATTATTGCAACATAAAATTACCGGCCAACCGACATCATGCTTTATTGGCGTAAACAACGTCACGTGACTTCCGTCCATTTTTCACTCCATCTGATAGGATCAAAAGGAAGGGAGGAGAAAACTAAAAAAAAAAGAATAAAGTGGGAAGCTAAAAACAGAAAGTGGAATTTCGATAGGAATTCCGGCCCTCTGACGACGACGATGATGATGATGACGTTGGCTATGATGTTGATGACGATGACGATGATGATGATGATGATGACGATGACGATGACGATTACGATGACGATGACGATGACGATGATGATGACGACGACGATGATGATGATGATGATGATGATGACGATGATGACGATGGAGATGATGATGTTGCCTGCATCAATCGAGCACTCCAGTGGAAATGAACTGATGCACTTCATGCTCCGTGCACTCCTCATGCACAATGCATCAATCATTGCTGAGATTATGAAATCACTCGCGTCAGGTGATTGAAGATGAGTCATTCAATCGGGCAGCCTTCGCAGAATAAATGAAGGAAGAAGACAGGAAGGAATGAAGGAAAGAATGAAGGAAGGAATGAAGGAATCATCCTAATTCAGATCTTTCTTGTCTGAAAATTGTGCGAACAGACGTCATCGTCGTCGTTCTCTCCTTCTGTTATTGTTGCTGCAGTCCAACAATGGCCGTCAATCTACGAATCTCCCCCTGGGGTCACGCCAAGGTCACGCAAAGGTCAGCCCCTCAAAAGCGGGCAAAAGACCTTCACCCTGGAATTTGTGCATCCATTGATTTCCAAGTTTATGGTCTGGTTTCTCTTAAGCAAGCAAATACTGTGCCATGATTTATTCAAGCGTGACCGTGGCTAGGCATCGCTATCAGGATCATGCTTCGAATTTTTTATGAACGTTGTTATCGGATGAGTCGTCACTCGAGTTCGCTTGGTTAAACTTTACCCACTTTAATTGGGTTTTCGAAATAAATTTCCATTATTTTTTAAAATAAAATAAAATTTTGAGCTAAAAATTGAGTGATTTCTTTTCTATATATTTACCGTTACAATTGATTAAAATACATTATATATTATATACATTTCTAACTATTATTATATAATTGTCACATAATTATTAAATATTATTATATTAATTAATTATTTAATTAATTAATTACAAATAAACGTGTAAATTATATAATAAAAATAAATGTAAAGTCTTAAAATGATATTTTTATTATTTCCCTGTAATCATTCAGTTATGCTTTCCAAGCAACGTACCTTTGACGGACCTGAACAGGTGGAAGAAGGAATATTATTTTAAAATTATTATTTGGGATTTGTTTTATTTTTAAGAAAAATAATTTTTTATCTTATTTTTTGTATTATTTCCACTCGTGTGTCAAAACATCGTGAAATGCATCCACTGCCGTCACTCTATCCAGGAGTTGAATGAATATTGTTTTATGAGAATTGATTTTGTTAAATTTTTATTTAATAAAATATAATCACCAAAAAATCCCCATATATTCGTCAAAAATAACTTTCTATCCAATAAACTATAAAAGTCGAAATAATGTAATTTAATTGAGATACAATTAATATAATTATTATTATATTTAATAGTATTATAATTATCATAATATATTCAATCCAACTTGCAGAGGTGGTGATGATATTGGGAGAAATTTAAGAGGAAACCATTTTATGGCGCCAACGAGGGCAGGGATGTGCTGGGTTCATGAATATTTTACGAAAATGTGACTACAATTTCAATTGCCAGGTTAATTCTCTCAGTATTTCTTCTTTTTTTTTATAATTTTAAAATAATTCTTAAGTAATTTATTTCAGTCGCAAGTCTATTATCGCTGGGTCTGCAAAGTTATGACTGGATTTTTTTTGGTGAAATTTCAGATGTTTAGTGAGCGTCTAATTTATTATGAAGATGTAATTTATTAAATATTCCCAACATGGTAATTGGTAATGTATTAAGTTAATAGTTTCTTTAGTAATAATAATAATCTTGAATTTCATCGGATTAATAATTTTAATTTTAAAAATAACATATTTTTGCAAATTACTGATCCAAAAGATAATCGCATCCGTTAAAATATTTTAAATCAGTTTTTAAATACTTAAATCCATCTAACTATTCATCCATTCGTCCATCCCTCTATCCGTCCATCCGTCTCTCCATCCGTCCGTCCTTCCAATTAAATAAGCAGTTATTCAGTCTACGTTTTGGCACTTAATAAGCCACTGAATTCTTTGAAATAAATTTCACAAGTTTTTAAAGAATTTATGAAAAAGAAAATGAAAAGTTTCAGAACAAATTCCCAGTTAAATTGAAAAACCATGATCAATCATATTGTCATTCGGAGATACCAATCAATGCATCTCCAGATGCATGAAAGTGGCATGGAAATGCATCATCTGTTCAGCCATCAACCAATTCATCCATCCATCCATCCATTCTATATCTATCCATCAATCCGCCCACCAATCCATCCGTCAGATGGCAGGATGCAGGGGGGGAGGAAGAGAGAGAGAGCGGCCAGGGGGGAAAATCCCTGGAAGGATGGAGACGTGCCACATGTGAACTGACTCGAGATGCTACCAGGAGGAGCGCATCAATTATGCCCGAGTTGGAGAAAATTTGGCCATTCAGAGGCAATCGAATCTCGGCCGGAAATTGATTATCAAACTT
>CM067528.1:3350000-3405000 GCA_034509925.1 Hirudinaria manillensis | reverse complement strand
TCGCGGTCACCATCGCAACTGCTACTTCATCCGATCATCAAGCGGCAAGCAATCAACGACCCAGCTGGCCTCCGATCGTGTCGTAAAAAGATAGGATTTAATTTTAAAACAATTCAGACGACCGAAACGGACGATAATGGAGGAATCCATTGCAAGGACTGCGTTATCGCCATCGCGATGCGTTTAGATTTTTCCTGGCGGACGGAATCACGTGTCTGATGTTTACTTCCGTTCGACGAGAGGATCTGACGTCATCTGACGAGGTGTCGCCGTCAAGCGTCACGGCAACGAGGTCAGCGAGGACGTGATAAACTTTTGTGACGGGGTCGGCAATTTTCTATGATCATCATTATGATGCCGACATTAACATTTACGAGTATGATAATGATGCTAGTGACGACGACGATGATGACGATGATGATGATGACGACGACGACGATGATGATACGGTTGATGATATGGCAAAGGACAATGGAGAACAGAGGAGCCAAATAATAAAGAATAATAATTTCGTGAATTCCAAAATAAATCGCTTTTCGATTTTTTTTTCTTGAAAATTATTTCAAAAATCACTTGTTTCGCTCCTTGGAAACCCGTGTGTTGATCTTGGAGATGCTGCTGGAATCACGAGATGAAATGGACGATAATTGCGTGCGGCGGGAAATTATTTCAATGCAATTCCAGGGAATATATCCATTTATTATTTATTATTTGAAATATAATTTTTTTTAACAACAAATTAAGTTTATTCGTCAATTGCCAAACAAAATTTCCAAGTTGCAAGTGAAACCGTTACAAAAAGAAACAAACGGAAGTTGTTATTGCTGTCGTGGTGAGGTTTTAGCGTTTAATTCGTTCATTCATTCATTCATTCATTCATTCATTCATTCGTTCGTTCGTTCGTTCGTTCGTTCATTCATTCTGTCTTTCATTACGTTTTCTTTCGTTCGGAGCACCGACCGTCCATAACACGTGTCCATAACTCCCTTTTCCTGGAAAATTGGTCATTCCTCAATATTTCTTCTTCCAATTTCCAGCGACGAACGAACAATGGTCCAAGTAAATGCATCACTCGATGATGTTCGAGGAAATCACGGGAAACAAACAAGTTGAGATTATTATTATTATTATTTAATATTATTATCATTTATTATTTATTATTATCGTTATTATTACTATTACTATTAATATTACTATTATTAATATTATTATTATTACTTAGTTATTTCTAAGAACATAAATAAATCATGATTCTCAACAATTGTTTGCCGTTTCAATTGATTAACGTATTCACTTGAATTTATTAAGAGTTTTAATTAAAAAAACAATTTATTAATGAATCAGTCTTTTAGAATTACTGACGAATGCCGTGACCAGCAGGTACAAACGTGTAGAGAAGGATGGACAATCAACGCACGTGTAAACGGAATTTCATACAAAGATACATGCAAAATGAAGGTCATACAAAAGGAAGGTCATACAAAGAGACATACAAAAGGAATGTCATACAAAGAGACATACACAAGGAAGGTCATACAAAGAGACATACAAAAGGAAGGTCATACAAAGAGACATACAAAAGGAAGGTCATACAAAGAGACATACAAAAGGAAGGTCATACAAAGAGACATACAAAAGGAAGGTCATACAAAGAGACATACAAAAGGAATGTCATACAAAGAGACATACACAAGGAGAATCATACAAACCGAAAAACAAGTCGGTCGAAATCCTCAAAACAAGGGAGAAGAAGTAAACTATAGTTTCACATTGCAACAAGTTACAAACAAACTTCTCTCATGGCAAGTCAGAACTCGACGTACAAAGACGAATGTCTGTGTCCCCTGGAAATGATTTCCAGGTGATTGGCTTCTTGATTGATGACAATCACTCACGCGTCAAATGATAACGGATTCATTAAATCTAAAAACAAACTAATTACTTTATGCATGCCTTAAACGTCGACTCCTCCTCCATCCCTTTAACTCGTCCAATCATTCATAAAGAGGCTCATTATCATAAATTAACATGGTATGAATATTTATGATTCCTCCGAGGGAATTTGTTCGTTCATGGCTTCTCTTTTTTTTTCTTTTTTTTTCACGTTTTCATTTTTTTTTGATCGAATTATCGAATTTTTTAAAAATTCAATTTTAATTTCAGAATTCAATGAGGTCGACCACAAATTTATTTAATTAAACAAAGCTCAACTTCCAACCCAACCACCCCTTCCAAGAATCAACCCTTCATCCACCTCAGGGTACCATGGGACAAAATGAACGACCCATTTATAATTAATTGGTTTGGGAACCAATTTATCAATTGTGTTTTTTTTTGTGGTTTTACAGCAAATGAAAACAAAAAATGTTTAAAACATTTTTTAAAGTTTTTTAAACAAACCGAGGTAAATCGAAATGTTTTAATAAAACGTTTTTATAAAATATTTAATAAATACATTTATTAGTGAAACATAAAGATGGAATAATCCTCTTTAATGCATGTTTAAACGTATCAAGAAAGAAAGAAAAAAGACCCGCCCTTGTACTGAATTCACCGAGAAAATGGCGGAAAATAAATTTATGAGGCGCTGAATTTTTAATCCTTTCATCAAATTCAGGCCTTGTACTTCTGAAATTATTTACGATTGCAAACGTATTTTTTTTAAATAATATTCAATAATCCCCGTGAAATATTCACGTAGGGCTCTTGTTTATCGTGGATTTACAATAATTTCTCGCGATTTAACCTGGAATTCTTAAAAAGAAAAACATTTAAAATATTTTTCCATTGAAATCTTTAAATTGAATAGTGAATTAAAATTAAACTATTAATGAAATGACATTTGAGAAATATTAAACTTGATATTAATAAATTATTATTATTATTATTTTCATGAATAATTGAGAAGTTACTTTGTTGAATAAATAACATTTTCAACTGTTTTTGAAATGCATGATAATGCCAATCCTCAGAACGAAGAAATGATACTCTTCAAGCTTATGATACTCAAAGATACTCAAGGGTATCCCTCACGCAAGACATCGGGGGACATCCAGAACCACTCACCCACGGATGACCACAAACACCAACAAACGAAGAAATACTTAGAGACACTCAGAGATATTAAGAATGATCCGAAGACAGGAAGAAGAAGAGGACGATGGCGATGATGATGATAATTACGATGATGGTGATGATGATGATAATTACGATGATGGTGATGATGATGATAATTACGATGATGGTGATGATGATGATGATAATTATGATGATGGTGATGATGACGAAGAAGATGGGGAGTAAAAAGCATTTATAGGACAGATAAGAATGATGAATATCGTCGAGAAGAAAGTGACTTTACCGTCGGTGGTCCTAATAAATTATTTTTTATAAATCAACCAATTATAATTATATTATTTACAAAAAATTAATATTTTCAAATATAAATTAAAAAATATTGATCAGATTTTCAAACATTTAAGAAAAATAATTATTATCAATATTAATTCTAATCTAGAGTTAATGCTAGTACAATTATTAATATTGTTATTATCATTATTAATATTATTATTGATTTTGTTGATAAATGTCAAAAAATGAGCCGTATTAAAACACTATTTATTTCAATTAAATATAATTATCTAAATATATTAAGACTTATTGCTGAAGCTACACACGTGATGATGACGACGACGACGACGATGATGTTGGCAATAATGATGATGATGACGACGACGCCGAGGATGAAGTGGATGATGAAGACGACGACGATTATGAAATGATGTTCACATGTGACACCACCATGCTCTTCTGCATCTGAGCCCCGCGTTTCCATCAAACGATAAAAGCATAAAAAAACATTTTAAAATAATAAAAAAATAAAATAAAAGCATTTTAAAAAAAATTACGTTTTTATTTTTCGATTTTTCTTCAAAAATTCAAAAAAAAATTATCGAACAACACTGGACATGTATTCCTGAGAGATTCTCAATTAAAAGCTGTCTGACATTTGAGGGGAAGATAAGCATATTATTATATTATATATAATAATATAAATTATAATAATTATATATATTATATAATAATATACATTATAATAATAATTATTATTATATTAACATGCATTATTATTATTATTATTATTATTATTATTATTATTATTATTATTATTATTATTATTATTATGAAAATCTTCATTTCATTTCCAAGCGATTTCCCTTTGCAAGTTCGATGCTGTTCTTATCGCTGTTCAAGGTCTGTGTGTTGCTGGAAATGTTGTGATGTTGCAGAGGAAATGTTGTGACTTTGGTGTGTTGTGATGATGATATGTTGCGATGTTGGGATGTTGTTGCTGCCTGTCGTTTTATGAAAAAAATGTTTTATATGTATTTTTTATTGATTACAAAGTGCTTTTGTATTGACTTTGATCTTCATTCTCAGCATAAGGAGTCTCAGCATAAAATTTTCAAATTATAATTTGAATAATAATAATAATAAAATAATAATAATTGTTATTAAGCAGGCAAATTCTTTCAGTCCCGATGTCCTTTTCAATTTTAATTTCACTTTCCTTCAAACCGTGTAAACGGATTAGCGATTCTATCGACACCGAAGACGACGACGACGACGACGATGGCGCTTTGTAGCCGGCGTTGAAATGAAATTTTTTTCCTCATAAGAGTTTTCATGGCACCGACTCATCCCTGGAGACAACAACAGACTTTCCATCAACTCCTCGAGGATTTCATTCGACCCCGGCAGGCTCCCGTGATGCGCTACGAAATTCTCGGCAACCTTAGAACTGAGGAAGAGGAAGAGGAGGAGGAGGAGAAGGAGGAGGAAGGGATGATGAGAAAAGAAAAACAGCAACGAAGTGATGGCAGGTCACTGGGGACACTTTCTGCCGGAGGAGCCAACGGGCGGTCATTGGAATTAGAATCCTGCTTCTATCCGTGAAATGTTGAGCTATTTTTTGTTATTTAAATTTTATTTATCCTTAATCTTAATGTTCTTTGCTCCTCGGCCAAAATGAAGTCGATCCATCCATCCGTCCATCCGTCCATCCGTCCATCCATCCATCCATCCATCCATCCATCCATCCATCCATCCATCCATCCATCCATCCATCCATCCATCCATCCATCCATCCGTCCATCCGGCAGAAGGAAGATAGGGAAAGATGGAGTGAAAGTGGAGGAATGGATGCCGTTGTTTCTCAAGGAGGATGGATGTTCTTTTGTTTGACTTCATTGAATTAAAAGCCAACAAATCCGATCACATGACCCACGTGTTCTCATCGTTACAAGACAGGAAAGCATTCATAACTGGCAGCGTTGATGGTCGGCGGAAAATTAATTATTCATTAATAGCTCATTAATTATTCATTAACTGTTCATTAATTATTCCTTAATTATTCATTCAGTGTCGTGATTAATTAGGGACTTTAATGGCCATATTTTGTCTCTCGAGGTTTAAGTCTCTAAAAACTATTTTTGTCTCCATTTGTCTTTTGTTCTTCGGCAAGGAGTTACTTTATTTATTTATTTATTATTTGTATTTCTTTTTATTTATATTTCATATTATTTTTTATTTATGTTTCTTCTTTTTTTAATTTTAAATAATTCAATTATTTACGCAACGACAATTGCTTCAGTTAATTCGAGTAAATTCAAAGACATTTCCACATGTAACTGCTTTTATATACACCTCCAGCGATAACAACAATCACTTGCAACGTCCACAACTACTTACAACAACCAGTAACTACAACAACACCCCACTCAACCAATTCCACCCCAGGCCCCCAAGTACCGCGGTATAAAATGCCTCCCCATTGGAAACTTCCCCCCTAAACATCCACCCACCATCCATCCACCCACCATCCACCCATCCACCCACCCGGGTTTGCTTCACTGAAGTTCAGTTTTTAAGAAGTTTCACACGAAACCGTTCAAGTTGAGGGAATGAATTTCTTTTTAAAAAAGACGACATTTTTTTAAATATTTAAATGTTTAAATATTTAAAAAAATGTTTTTAAATTGCTTTTTAAATTGTTTTTTAAATTGTTTTTTATTTTATTTTCTGGATTAAAAAAAAATATTAAAGAAAATCCTTGGATTTAAATATTTTTCTTTTAAATTGGAATTTAATTTAAATATTTCTAAATTATTTCAAATGGTTGATAAATTGTTATTAAATATTTATCGCTAATTTAGTTTTTAATATCTTTTAAATAGATTAAAATTAATTTATTAATGCCATTTATATATATTAAATTATCATGGATTTTATCATCCATTTTCATTTATTATTACAAAAATCGAATAAAATCCTTTTTTACACAATTTTTAATTTTTAAATTTTACATTTTTAAACGATTAAATCGATTAATTCAAATTTAAAACAATTTTAAAAGGAAAAAAAAACAAAAAAAAAAATGAATCGAATTTGAAATTCAAATTTTTGCGCTTCCAGAGCGTACGGGCCGGAGATGGGCCAGAAATCCGATCCGCTGATTAAATTGACTTCATGAGGTTCAACGTGCAAGTTGTTTTCACTTTTCAGAAGAATTTCAATCCGTTATTTTTGGACATTTATGATCAAAGTCAAGCATCAAAACCACGTGCGTTAAGGTCCATTTGATTCATTAATCCATTACTTTATTAATTAATTTATTTTAATATTAATAATAATAATATTAATATTAATATATGCACTCGTCAATGGATAAAAATAATATATTTGAGTCTCTCTTAATAATTCATTATGAGGGAATAAATTTTTCCATTTTGGAAATGTCCAAGTAATTGAACTGTATGGTCAGGAAAATAGATTAGTTTGCTATGATAAGTTGGAATACAAACATTAATATTAATAAAGACAATAATAATAATAATAATAATAATAATAATAATAATAATAATAATAATAATAATAGTAATAATAATAATAATAATAATAATAATAATAATAATAATAATAATAATAACAATAATAACAATAATAATAATAATAATAATAACAATAATAACAATAATAATAATAATAATAACAATAATAACAATAATAACAATAATAATAATAATAACAACAATAGTAATGATAATAATGACAAAAACAATAAAATGCAATAATAGTAACATTAATAACGTATTTGTGAATAATGACGCTAATAAATTATTCCTAACGATAATCGCTGACGCATTCCTAACTGGTCGACACATGCCAAGGACACGTGAAGAGCCAGGAATGAATGATTGAGTGAGTGAGTGATTGAACGAACGAGTGGAGGAAAGAGATCATCATCAGGAGGTGACGTTATTTATTTTTTTTTATTTTCATTTTTATTTATTTATTGTTTTTTTTTATCAAGAAGTATTTCTTATCAGGTGCTGCGAAAGACCACACACGTCAATTAGGGAGGGTGCGTGATGAAATGCGCTACATCAGTTCCAGGGAACAATGGTTGCTTCCAGGGGACCACCCGCGTCGTGCAATTATGGAGGACGTATGAACGAACGAACGAACGAACGAACGAAGGAAAGTACGTACGTACGTACTGTACCGTACAACAAAGTGAGCCACACACGTCGTGCACCGGTTGACCTTGAAATTGTTTCAAACAAACGATCTAAAAATACAAAACAAAGATCATGTTTCGTAAGGTTGAACGTTTGTTTACAAACACAGAAATCAAGTGTTTCAAACTTCGAATTAATTCTGTTTAGGATTTCCATTTCATTTTTTTTTTTACAATTTTTAAATTTTAATAATTTGAAATTCACTGTTAAATCAGACTAATAATAAAAGCATAATTATAAATATATTATAAATAGAAATATAATGCAAACTTAGATAATTGGATAATTAAATAAATTTATATAAATAAATAAATATTTATGTAAATATTATTTATTTATAAAAATAAATTTTAAAAATATGCATCACATGACTCTGAAATCCCGCATAATAATATATTTTATTTTGACACATAAATACTTTTAAGTGGATTCATTTTCGGGTTTAAATTGTGAACTTTCAGTTAAAAATCCTGTTTTGATCTTGGAATAAACTGATATATTGCATAAAATGAAGAATAACTAAATTTATATTTATTATTATTATTAAAATTATTATTATTGTTATTATTATTATTACTATCAATGTTATTATTGAAAATATTAGACAATTGCTATAAACTGAAGTTAAATATTTCCACAAAAGATGATCTCATTTATCAACAAAAGAAATTATGAATTATTAAAATATTGAATTATTAAAATATTGAATTATTAAAATATTGAATTATTAAAATATTGAATTATTAAAATATTGAATTATTAAAATATTGAATTATTGGAATTGAAATTCAATTCAAAGAATCTTTTGAGAATAATTTCCAAACAAATCGATCATCGTACGTTCTTGGAAATCAATGAAAGCAATTCACTTGCACGACTAGGACAATGGTGAAGATGACGAAATGAGGAAGGTAGTGATGATGATGATAATGGTGGTGGTGGTGGTGCTGGTGGTGAATGTGGTGATGATGGTGACGGTGATGATAATGCTGACGATCGAAGTAGCGTTCTTTACAATTAATATACAAATTCAATTTTGAAATACATAATTCATAAGCTTCGAAAGATTCAGGATTTAAAATCCTAATTTATTTCCAACTTTGATTGAAAGAGAAATTGGAGAGGAATTTCAACCGATATTCGGAGTAATTTCAGCCCCATCGGTGCTAAATAAATAAATAAATAAATAAATTTAGAAAATAATATTGAAAAGCTCCCGGAAAATAGTGTTCCCTTTTATCCGACATAACTAATTGCCGGAGAGATATCATCTCCATGGCAACACGGAATGGCAAAGAATGTTTGATGCCAGCTCAATCCAAATCAGATCCACATCGGCTTTTAAATAAAAATTTAAAAAAAAAAATACAAAAACACAAATTCAATTCCTTTTTTGACGAGACTCTTGGAACTTTTTGAACTCCAAAAACTTGGGGAAAATTTTCTTTGCCCATAAAAAATGAAAACAACATGAGAAGCGGCGGAAGAAGCGCAGACGTTTTCTGAAGAAGGGTTTTCCATCCGAGCGCATGGAATGTGCCATGCATGATTGGATTAGGAAACCAAACAGAAATCAAACCTCGTACAAGACGAGGGTTCCGGAAAGGTCGGGGGAAAATGCTGGCTTTTCGCGAAGTGACTACTTTCGGTGCAGGTTTTTAAAGAATTTTGTGCGCTTCAGTGGATGCGATGATTAAAGAACTTTGTTCTTTTGATTAAATGTGTTTTCTTTTTAATATATATTTGGTATTACGCACTGTTTACGTATTATTTGGTATTACTGATTACGCACCGATCACACCACGATTACACCTGATTACAGCTCAATTACACCTTGAATACACCTTGGCTACACCTTGATTACAACCGGATTACACATTCCAACAAAGTTCTCTCCAATTCATCCACCCGTGAAGTCACTTCAGGTGAAGAAATTTGTAAAAAAAATTCAAAGAACACTTTTTCAGTAAAATCGAGTGATCCCTGCTTAAATGAAGCGAGACACTCATTCGTAAGAAATATTTGAAAAACGTTTAATATAATAACAATTATTAAAATAATAACAATTATAAAATAATAATAAATGTTAATAAATTATTAAATAAATAAAATGATATTCATATAAATAACATTACAGGAAATAAACTTTACCAATTGAATAAACATTACGGCATTAATTATTAAAATAAACGACCATTTATTACTAATAATTTTTAATGCAATTATCGCCCTCGTGGAAAAGAATGCCGAGAGAATCATAAAAGCTGAGTCCAGGGAATCGTAACTCAACTTGGTCTGATGCTCGTCTCCAGCGCCATCTTGCGACGATTTCAATGGCAGGACGTGGAATCCGTTTGGAACGAGCGCCTTGGAAAGATGGAGATCCATTTCGTGGGGGGACATCAGTTCCGGGCCACTGGCCGAGGTTCCCTACCCTGTCGCAAAACGTTTCCATCTCCCTGTTGGCTTGAAATGTATTCATCCGCTGGGAGGAGTTGGAAAAGAAGAAGAAAAGGAATAATAATATTAATAATATTAATAATAATAATAATAATAATAATAAGATGATGATGATGAAGAAGAGGAAGAAGAAGAAGGAGAAGATGGAGATTCGGTGCGATGGAAAAAAGAAAGAGATTATAATTTTCTATGGCTGATTTCTGGCCATTTTATCTGCAATTTATTTTCATTTAGATGTTAATTAAGGAAAATGTTTCAATAAAAAAAGGGTCTAGGTTCTCCTGTTGACGTGGTCGAGTCTTGTTTACAGCGGCTCGCATCACGGATGCACGGATCTCCTCCATCTTTCTTCTCGTCATAAACTCAGGTTTTCCAGGCCGTGTAATCATTTCAAGGATCCTAATTTATCCGGGCCGTCCATCCCGGAGATGAGACCTCTCTTTTCAGCGGTTCATTTCAATCCAGTGTTGGCTCAACGGCGATAAATAAGGCCAAGGCGTAGTTGCTCAAAATTACCCCAGCGAAATGGAGTTTTGACTTTCAAATGAATGTTTTCGGCTGTTCATTCGAGAGCAGTTCCATCTTAATACTCGCTTTACAGGACCTGGAATACGGAAATCACGGAAAGTCATTTCGACGTCGTCTCCGATCCGGGCAGGCGGACGCAATGAGTCCGTTAAGGATTTCCTTTTATGACTGGAAAAGTAGCCGCACGTTGCCATAGCAACGACGATGCCATAGCAACGACGATGCCTTTAAGTGCTATAAAAGTTCAAGTCAACGTTAGACTATTCACCGGGAAGACTATTATGATCGCAGATGCAACGACCCTGATGCGCCTCATCCTGATTATCATCACCATCACCATTATCATCATCATCGGCAAAGGTCATCGTCTTCGTAGACGTCGTCGTCATCGTCACCGTCACCGTCATCGTCGTCGTCATCGCAATGACAAATGGCAAATGTCAGCAACTAGGACTTCGTAGATAAAACTGAAATGCAGTTGTTTTATTTTCTGAAATTTTAAATCATCAGATTTATTTCTATTTTACTTAAAAACTTTCCACAATAACGTATTGTAATACCGGAAAGTGTAGGTTTATTTCGCGTTGGAAAAATGAATGAATAGATGGACGAATAGATGAAAAGATGGATGGATGGATGGACGGACGGATGGATGGATGGATGGATGGATGGATGGATGGATGGATGGATGGATGGACGGATGGATGGATGAATGAGTGAAGAAAGAGTCATTGAATTGGCATCGACGGCAACCGAATTTTCACACCGAGACAAGAATGCAAACCCTTGTTTATTGCGAATCTTCGGAGTATTATTCAGCCCTTCAACACCCCCCAACCCAACCCATCCCCACCCCATCCCTAAAAAAGCACCAACCACCTTTTGGAACAGATTTACACTCGCATTAAAGAGAAAACAAACCCATGCATTATTTCAAGGATTTTCAATTCAAATTTCATGATTTCAGCTTGAAAAATTTAAGAATTAAAAACGACCGATCATCACTCGATTTGAAAAAACGGCATTCCGCACTTGGATAGGGAGGTTCAAAGGCCACATCCTGGGATGAAAAACACGAGGAAAGAGGGAAGATGGCGCAGTTGTTTATGCCTCCGTGTCTTCCAGGGAGAGATTAGCAATCGACTATGGCGGAAGGGAGTTGTTTATGTTTTTTGACTTGAATGCGAAACTACTGAGCGATATTAGGCTAACTTATCGAAGTCATCATCATCATCATCATCATCGCAGTGAGAGGGTATCGTGTGTGAGGTGGAAATCAATGTCTCCAATTCATGAGATGAGTGAAGTTTGGATATATTTCAGTTCAACTTTTATTTTCAATTTCTCGAATAATCAGCCAAAAATTGTGGAATAAATTCACAAAATAAATAAGATCTAAATTGGAATCGTTAATTTCCAGGGCAGTAAAATCCGAGCTGCAATTGGAAAAAATTCCGACCAATAAAGTAAGGGGTGAACGGGAAGCCACGCCCCTCATAAGAAGCACCAAATGAAGCTACCCACGTGATCTGCGACTAGCAATTGAAAATCTAAGCATTGACTGTTCTTTTAATTAAGAAGATGTAGTTGTTATTGTTGTTATTATTACTGCTGTTATTATTATTAATATTATTATTATTATAATTATTATTATTATTTCGTTGCCTCCTGAATGCAAAAAGTGTTCGATGTCTCGCATGAGTGGACGTGTAAAACATGCAAAGGAGTTCGAAATGAGAAACATTGTTTGCAAAGGTTGCGAGGTTCGAACCATCGAAGCGTGGAAGCCTTTTCTGCCAACAAATGAGAACCAACCGACTGCACTCCGAGGGCACGAAGCCGTCATAAAATCTGCGATTTATCGAGCCGAGACCGGGGGCGAGTCGGTTGAACGGCAAAAAGTATTCCAACCTTCCTGACAGAAAGAGCCGTGATGAAACGTTGCCCGACAGTCGCATTTCACGGTCTTTAGGTGCCCTCCGCCGACGCATCTGCCCCAGTTCTGGCACGGATTCCTGACCAGACAGGCGTCGAACTCTTCGACTGAGTCCGGACTCGACTTCCTGGCCTGGTTATCTCTGCCCCTGTCCGCTTTATTGCTCTTCCCGGTCGCAATTTTCACTCCACGGCCGATCGATGCCGCACGGACTTTACGACTGGCCGGCAGTCCTTCAAGGAAATCGACGAAAGAGAAGTTCCTGACGTGTCCTCTGAAATGCGGCTCGAACATGGCCGTCATCACGAATGGCGGGAAGTTGATCTTCTGCCTGGAATGATGGTGATGATGATGATGTGGGGATACATTTGATGATGGTGATGATACCTATGTCGACATCTTCGAGTTAAGAAGCAACTCTCTCAAACTATCATCATCAACATCATAATAATCATCGTCATTATTACCTCGTGAGAAACTGCAATTTTGGCAGACCGCCAACGAAAACAGCGAAGGGTTTTGGCCGCGTCAGTCTTAGAAATCTCGGCGTATCGTCCGGTGAGGTGGGAGATCGCCTGGCGAACGATTTGTTTGAGATGCACACCTGGTGATCGTTCCTGCTCACCTGGATCACTCCGTCGACCAATAGCTCTAGCTTGGAGATGTACACCTTTAGTTCGACCGCGTGCCACTTCTTTGGGATCAAAACTCCCGACGGCGTCACCAGGAGACCGGTGACGTGGACGCCATAACCGGAAGTGCTCAGCGTCGAGTCGAGGTCATCGAGTTCTCTCCCTATGTGTCCGGAAGTTGACGTCCTGTCCGTAGCTTCGACGTATTCGAGGCAGCGGCAGCAGATGTGGCGTTTATATTTCACTTTGAGGACGTCCCCAAATTGTTTGATCTCGAAGAATTCCATTTCTGAGCGAATATCGATCCCGGCTCCTGATCCGAGTTGATCTTCACGCCGGTCGGCCCTGAGAGCGTACATCAATAACGCTCTCGCTCCGATGTTTGGGGTGGCAATTTCGAGGGACAGGTCGCACGATGCTTTATGACTCGTCAGCGTCTCGGGAGAGGCAAGGTGAAGGTGACGGGAGCCGATCGCGTGACCATATTGCCACCAATCTTCCAGGATGATGTAAGCCGAATCGCTTCCGTCCATGTGGAATTGTTCTTGAGTCTGGAGCCTTCTGACCGTCCTGGAGTTGTTTCCGGGAAGTGGAGATGTTAGGACGGACGAAGCCAGCAAAGTTAGGAGCGCTAGAATAAAGCACTTGCTTCTTATTTCTTCCACAACGGATTTCATCATTTTCTCTCCTCGTTCCGCTTCATTGCCTCTCGTTTGATCAGCGATTGGTCTTCGGCGATTGGTTCGTCGTTCTTTCGTTTACTTTGTATTTCGGGTTTTTAATTTTCACGAATTTTCCATTCGCTTTCGGAGAAAAGATAAATAAACTTTGGAAGAATTTCTAGCGAAAACAAAGTAATCCTCCGAAAACAACTTGCAAAATCTAATTACTGAGGTTCTTGTTTATTTTTATTCCAAGAAATAAAAATAAAATGGAATAAAATCCACGGAAAAAAATCACAGTTGGCAGCTCACTTTGTAAGCAAAGCTTCTGCCTTCGAATTGAAAATACTTCCGTCCGACATAATCGCCAATAAATAATTATTTAATAATTTAAAATAATTTTTAAAAAAATCTTCTTTAAACAAACCAATCTTGAAGCCTTCTTAGAACTCAAAAAATAAGAAAAAAAACATCTCTTGATTTTTAACTTTTAATCGTGAATTTATTTATTTATATTTATTTTTTTATTTATAAAAAAGAATAGCGTATATTTTTAACCTCATCGAGTCCAAAGGTTCATCCAAGCGTGGACAGTTTATGAACGGTCTTAGTACATCGGTACACAAATAGTAGGAACTCAGCCTTGCCTTGGATTAGCCTTTTATAAGACACACCGGAACATATCGATGCTATACGTTCACCTCGTTTCTTTATAACATCCACCCCATCCAAATGCTCTTGCCAGTGTCCATGGATGTTCAATTTTCGTCCTTTGGCAACATTTTTTATTTATTTATTTATTTATTTTTGTTTGTTTTTCAAGATGCCAGGATGATTTGTTCGCTGGAAAAACTGGCATCTAACGTGATGCCAATGTTTAATGCTTGTTTCCTGTCCCTTTTTGTCGTTTGGCTTTTTTGGCGCCTTATGAACAGCCGTTCGCTTCTGTCTTGCGTTGATTGTACGTGGCAGTTGTACTGATTTCATTGGCACGATTAATTATTTATTAGGTAACAAAATAAACTGTGACATCTTCTTGGAGATCTTAGTTTGTTGGTTTCTTTTTTGTTTTGTTTTTTCTTTTTCTTTTTGGAATTCTTCTTTGGAATCCGGTCCGCATCAATTTGTCGGCAACGCAAGGAGACATGAGAATTTTCAGGGATCCGGGACGTATGTCAGAATGATTCCCTTCTCGGAGCATGCATTTCCATTCCTTGGCCTGCCAAATCCGACCAGCGATCCATCATTAATCTGGACTCGTGATTTCAAATTATTAAATGCTTTGCAAAATCTTCCCGCGTCTCCGCCTTCAAAAACATTCTCTTCCCCGTCCGAGGGTGGTCAAGGGGGACCAAGTGGGTGGGCTGGGGTTGCAACTGCGAGCTTTAATTCTGGACTGTGACAGACAGGCGGACGGACAGGCGTTCACCTTGCAATTGGAATCCCTTCGGATCAGTGGGTGGCTGCCAATTGCCAATTGACTTTGAAATCATCGAACGCTTTTATGCTTCAATATGGTGACTTTGAATTTAATATAATCCGTAATATAATATTTTCATATGCGAATTTAATATGCAATATAATCTAATATAATGCAATATAACAAGTGACTTTAAGTCTCAATTAGACCTTCGCTTGACCTTAAAACCGAAGCTGCCATTCGTAGATGTTCATGTTTTCGTCCTCGTAAGTAATAAACGTTGTTATAATCACTTGATGGGGGTAAATAAATTGCAAATAAATATATATAAACTATAAACATGAATAATAATACTATTAATGATAATAATAATATTAATAATAATTTCAGCTCACGCGCACGGCGCTATACAAATGACATAATAATAACAATAACAATAATAATAATAATAATAATAATAATAATAATAATAATAATAATAATAATAATAATAATAATAATAATAATAATCATACAAAATAATTTATACATAAATAAGAATAGACCGTGCACGACGTAAGGCACAAAGGAACGATGAAAAGTTAAAAGTGAAGTCCCCGAATGAAAAGCCTGCAAGGATTAAGTTGCGTTATAAAAATGTTATAAAATAAAATCAGGAAATAGTTTCTTAATCATCGGATGATGTCTCTACGTTGGCATTAAGGAGCATTTAAGGTTCCCCGACAATGTTTAATTCGGCCAGATTTCCACCCACCCATAAAACCAGGGTAGCTTGGACCTGCCCAGTGGGTAGCTTGAATCCACCAACTGCCCAATGGGTAGTTTGAAGCTACCAACTCACTTGCGTCACCCTCAACTGGGTGGTTTTGGTCATCGTTCATCGTTCAGTTCATAAATATGAATCGTGACTTGGGCTTTATTTTTGCTTCCAATCTGTTATTTTATCTTTAAAATTTGATGTTTTTGTTTGCCAGATTTATTTTCTGATTAATTATCCATTTCTGAAATAAAAGCTTTTTATCTTTTTTAAAAAATAATCAATTTGTTTAAATTATTCAGACCTCCAGACCACTTTTTCTCACGACTTCCTCAAATGGTATCCAATAAATCACACACACAAAATTTATAAAACTTTAAAGTGCTGTATGACAGGCGTATGACCAGTAAAAATGCTTGAGAACTTTGAGGCCTGACCTAATCAAACAAATCAAACAAACAAATAAACTTCGCGCTAGAAAAATAAAATTTCATGATAACTTTAAGAATTCGCAAAGAAATGAGGTAAAATGCATAAAATAACAAGCAATTCGATGCTAATTGGATGAAATTGTAAAATAAAAATCAGAATTTCTAATTTAATGATTTAATTTAAAATATTAAACTTAACAATTTATTAAAATTTATTAATTTATTTATTAACAATTTATTAACTTATCTTCAGACAAAACGGAAATGAAATTTTATGATAATCTATCTATATAAATAAAATGCAATGTGTGTTTGTAACATGCAAATGTTCTCTGAAAGTACTTAACCAATTGCTTTGAAAATTTGACACAACATAGTACTCGATCAGGGGAGTGTTTGTATATAGGTTTCATATATGTGCCACAACTATATTATGTAAAAATACGCTTTTTCCGAAAATCCTGCCATCTTGCCACGACGACGTCACGGCCTAATCTGTATAAATAAACTTTAGCGAGACATTAAAAAGCTCAAACTGTCGTAATCCTCAAGCAAATTTGTGAAATTGTAAAAATAAACATATTAGAAAATTTCTTTCTTATAAAATTAATAATCAGATTGAGCCACAGCAACGCGTGGCTGGGCACCGCTAGTCTTTAATAATAATTATAAATATTGAGTAACTCAGATTTCCAAGCGATGCACTTTGTTGCAGGAAATGGCAAAATTTAACTTTCTTTTTTTTTTAAATTAATATTTTTAAAAATTGAATCGAACAAAATTTTCCTTTTCTCGGCCATCTTTATTTGCTTATTATTATTTTCCTTTGTTATTATTATTAATATTAATATTATTATTATTATTTCAAACATCTGGCAATTTCATTTAAAATTTGTTTGAAATTCGACTTTTTTTTTCGCCGAGTTTCATTTTTAAATCAGTTAAATGCCATTCAAAGCAATTCTTTTAAAATTTAAAAACTAAAATTACGAATATTTTTAAAAATGATTAAAAAATAAAATCAAGCAAATTAATTACTTAATTAATTTAGTTATTACCAAATTAAATATATTATAATAAATTTTAATAATGTAATTTTTAGTTAATATTATTATTATTATTAAATAATTAAATTAATATTAAATATTAAATTATTATTATTTTTACATTATATACTATTATAATTACAATTAAATTATTATAAATATATAATATACGTAATATATATTAATATTATTATTATTATTATTATCATTATTAATATTATTATTAATATTAATCCACACGTACCTTCGTGAAATCCATATCAGTCATGGAGGTGGTTGATTGCACTTGGAGGTCCCTGAAATTGGACCACGTGGATCCTGGTTTTCCACCATAAATAACAATGTGACGTCACATCATCCCCTCGATTAATTGCTCATCCAGCCTGGAAAATCGCTGCCATATTTTCTTCGACTTTTTATAAAACAAATTATTTCAAAAATTATTGCAATTAGAAATAATTTTAAATATAAATACGATAATAAGGAAAGGAAACAAACTAGTGAATAATTGTTACAGGGCAAATAAAAATCATTTGTTGTCCTAATTAAAATAATTACAAAATAAAAGTCGAAATTAAAAATTGGATTCCAGATTTTAAAAATCCTTCCCCAGATGGAATGAACCATCACGAACGTGGAGAATGTTGTTCTCACCTGCTCCAAACTGGAAACAAGGAGGCAGCTCTTGGCATCTCCGCCGGAGCAAATTACCTGTCAACTACATCTACAACGAGTCTTTTTGGATGGAACGAAGTTTTTAAAAAATTTGAATTATTTCTAAATTGTGGAATTTTTTGTCGAATCTCCAATAATTTATATGGCGCTTTATTAAATTGAAGAATTGTGGAAATATAGCTTCAGCGTCGGATGGAAGGAAATATGGATGGATGGGTGGGCGGACGGACGGACGGACGGACGGATGGACGGACGGATGGATGGTCATCTTTTTCTTTTCAGAAATATTTTTATTTTAAAAATATCCGCTTGTGAATTGTTCCAAGCTTTCGAGTAATTATTTGTGTTTTGAAAGGTTCTTGGAGCAGAGAATAAACTTTCATTTGCACAACAAAAGCACCCAACCACCCTCCCTTCACGATTCAACAGGTTTTTTGGAGATTAAATCGTTTAATTAAAATTTTCAGTCAAAACAAAAAAAATCCAAATTTACGACGCCGTGCGTTGGAATAGAATTTATTTTATTTTAGAAAAATATTCATTTAATTCTTAATTTATTTAATTATTTCATTTAATTCTTAATTCATTGAAATTTTCACCTTCAAATTGAAAGAACGCTAAAAAATCCTTTTTTGCCTCGCTTGCAAAATTACGGACTGAGAGTTATTTCCTATTTAAAAATCTTAGAGAAAAAAAACCCAGTTTTGGTTTTATGTCCTGTGCTTTATGAGCTTTATAAAATTAAATTATTTATAAATTAAGTTAATTTTAATAATTGTTGTTGTTGTTGTCGTTGTTGTTGCTGCTGCTGTCGTACTATTGTTGTTGTTGTTGTTGATGTGTCGAAAGAATAACAGAGAATATAGTGACATGGTGATTGTATTTTCTCAGAATTTACGAATTTAAACCAGTGGAATGAAGTTTAATTCAACGGTGAATTTGAGAGAAAAAAAGGAGATATTGAAATGTGAATCACGTATTCGAAGCCTGATGAGTTCATCTTTCTATAATCTCTCAAGACGTGACCAACTGGATGGGAACATAAATTGGCACAATCTGCTAATCATATTAAACGGCATTTCGCAAAAAAAGTGGATGAAAAGAAGAAGCAACTAAGTATTCTTCAAGCCGCTGAAAATATCACGTAGAAACCACCGAGCGACTCGCTACATCGAGTAGTCAGTCACAACAACAAGTCCACTGAACAGCAGCTGATGACGACGACGACTACAACTACATCGATGGCTATAGCGATGTTGCGGTCACCTCCAATGGTAGTGGTAGTGATGGTGATGGTGCTAATGATGACGGCGGTGACAGGGCGCAAATAGCAACCTCAAAATCTACGCACGCATCAATCACAAACACAAGAAGAAGGACAATCAGAAGCACAACCAGAAAGGCAATCAGAGGTCACGACAAGCAGAAACCAAATCGTCTACGACCGGGGACCCGAAATCAGATCGTCCGAGATTCGAAGTCAGCATCAGACGGAGTCGCGTCGCTGGACTTTCGGACTCCTTCGTCATTAACTTCGCGGGACTTGACCGAGTCGGCGGCGGTACCCCTGGTGCTGCACCCGTGGTCGGTCGAGATCGGGTCGAGCCTATCAGGTGCTCTGAAATGCCAAGAAAATATATTTTAATGAATGGTTTATAGGTTTATTTATTTATTTTTACAATCTATAAGCTTGCTCCTCGAATGATGAATCGCTAATAAAGCTCAGAATTAATTCTTAAACTTGGAAGTCAAAATTGGCTATAAGAAAATTGTTGTGTCATAGGAAAAATGCATTAAAATGATTTAGAGCCATAGAGCCACAAGAACAACACGACCAGCATTACAGGCACATTCTACTTAGAGGGATTATTCCTCTTCTCACGTGAAATCCATTCAAAGAAATATTGTCAAACGAAATAATTTTTATTATTTAGGCAATAATTCACACCAATTCAGCCTTATTCCCCTTCTGTGGGGTATGAAACTCTGCCCTGGATTCTCAGAACCATCCAACCCTTTCTCAAATTGTCCAAGAGTCGAATGCTCTTTAACTTATTGAAGTCACAACGACAGCTCGCTATCGTAAATTATGTATTTATTCCAAGCTTTACGGATACTCCGACGGTAAGACTCGTCAACTTATTAACTTATTCAAACCTTGCCGGAACCGGAGGTGGATTTGCCCTTCGGGTTGGTGCCCTTGGGCTTGGCTGGTTTCTCCTCCTTCTTCTTCGGCTTCTCGACCTCTGCCTTCTTCGTCGTCTTAGCGGCAGCCTGGCGAATCATTTTCAGACCAAATTATCGAGGAATTACGTTGTGCCAATTTATTTCAATGAAACGTTAAAATAACTAATAAGTTAAAAAGTTGAATTGAAAATTTATGTTGTAATTTTATTTGCAGAACCGGTATACTTTTGGCATTACTGGGCTGAGTCGTAGTTGCATTATTTAAAATATTTCTTAACCTAAATGCACCAAAACCGAGTCGAAATTGCAAGAAATTGTAAGGAAATTAAATACAATTAAAAATGAACGAGCGGGCAAGAAGCTTTAATGCAAATAGGCCAGAAATGTGCGTTAATTAGCATTCAATTTGGATAAATATCGTACATTTTCATGCAAAATTGAAGCAATTTGCAGTAAATCTTCAAGAATTTTCATTAAATATTCAGAGGTCACATTAAGTGTTCAACAATTTGCACTAAATGTTCAACAATTTGCACTAAATGTTCAACAATTTCCTTAAATTTACTGAAACGTATTAACACTTAAAACGTTCCATTTGCCTCAAAGAGCTGCAACAACTCCAAACTGCAGTCAGAAACTTTACTTTCAACTGCAACTCAACTCAATTTCGCAATTTCAAGAAAATTAATTTCGCTAAAAACTCGCCCAGCTTAAGTTTACGCCATTTGCAAATTCCTTCGACTACAAACCTTCGGTGGCATGACAGCAGAGAAGCAAGTTCTTCCAAGGACTTGAAACGAACAGGAAAGCGGTTCTTCTGTCGAAAATTGTCGAAGTTTCGCTGACAAAACAGCAGCTCAGAAACGTCCAAACGTTGAGGAAGAATTGAAAATCAGCGGGGTTAGAGCCACAGAGCCAATACTCGAAAGGGATTGAACTTGGATTCGTTCGCGCACTGCCTGTTTGGTTTATGCCACCGCCTCACTCCTTTCAGGCAATATCTCAGGCGCGGGACTACATTTTTAATTGAGCGAACTACTTTTCGTTAAATTAGTTTTTTTTTCTTAATTTATGGTCGCCAGTCGTTCATATTTTATGCCTCTTAATGGCCAAACTGGCCATAAATTTGGCAATGTTTTGAATTTTACATTTGAAACTCGGGGATGGAAATTTCAGTGTAAAAATTACTTCCACGGATGTGGAAAAAGAGAGAAATGCGTCGTTTATTGAATCCAGTATATTTACATGCATAGTTGAAGAACTGTCTACGAGGAAAACAAATCGAAAGAAAGGTGTGTTGCTGATTCAATGCAGGTGTAAACTTGAAACACATCCACTCGTGGACGTCAGCCTCACTTTTGACTCGGCTGTACAATTCGCAAGATGATGAAATCATTTATTTATTTATTTATTTACAGTTAAATATTAAATTATGCACGATTATCTCGTGACGATTAATTTGTTATTTAACTATGGTAAGATTATTAACAGCCTTTTCGAAATGACGGAATGTAGTCAAAACTATTCCAACGTTGTGATTGGTTGATAAAAATAGCAACGGATTTGCACGAGACGTCCTTAAGAATATGAAATATCGATCAACAAAATATTGAAAACAAAACAACAACAACAGCAGCAACAATAACAACAACAACAACAACTCAATCGAATTTGCTTTCATTGACAGCATCTGAAACGTTAAATTAAATATCATGGCATAATAATAATAAATAATAATTATTAATATTAAATATTGTAAATGATAATGTTAATAACCGCAAACTGGAATGGATAAGAAAACCTTCGACTCTCAAAGAAACAAACCAAGGATGACACCGCCGGTCCTTTATGAAACACGGACTGATGCACGCAGCACGGACAAATACGGACAGAGGAACACCGTTATCCGGATGAAACTAATTGTGAAATGTTGTCATGACAGCAGATGTAGGACTCAATCGCTTGACGTCCAATCACCGATTGCAGATTGACAACGAAATCTTAAAATAGCCCAGACGAGACCACGCCCATGCCACGGCAGAAAGCAACACGGCACGTTCCGACGACCGTTGCGACGTAGCAGACGCCGAAGATGTAAAGCGAATGACGTCATTTCCGCGTCTCCTGTTCAGAGTTCGGCCGGAAATGAAGTCTATCTCGATGGTTTCGCGATGTCTTTTGCTCGAGGACTCATCGTAGATCTCCGGTACCACGACTCGCTCTTGTCCCTGGTCCACGTATTGGTTGGCCCTGGTGCCCCCCTGGATTATCGGAGGATGACGGATTCGTGATCCGGCTTCGTGATCGTCCTTGTCATTGTAGAACGTATAACCGGAAGCAGACGACGACGACGAGCCGACCACGTTGGAGCCGAGCAGGTGGTAGCGACCCCTTTCCACGTTCTGATTCCTTCCCTTGAGATCGATCAATTCATCGTCCTCGCCATCGTCGTCGTAGTCTTCGTCGTCGACGTCTTCTGATTCGCCGACGCTCCACTCGTGAAATTCGCGCTCGCCGTTGGCAGCTGACGAGTCGTTGGCCGGAAACGCGTGCACCCGTTTCTGACTGGCGTCTATGTCGCCGTAGTCGTCCATCCTGTCGTCTTCCTCTTCACCTTCGTCGAGGTCATCCAGTCGCATCTTCGACACCATCGTGTCAGTGTCCTCAGTCACGCTCTCCGGATGTTCGCGCGACTTAGCGTACTCGCCGTTGTCATCGTCGTCGTCGTCGTCGTTATCTTCTTCTTCGTCGCCATCGCCATCGTCTTCCTCTTCTTCTTCCTCTTCGTCACGACTTCCGTTGGCGTTGAAGGGAGTCGAGCTGCCGCGGAGTTTGTCTTGAATAATTTTGAAACCCCTGTTGCTGTTGTTGTTGCTGCCGGTGTTGTTGTAATTGTTCTTTGTGATTATCGAGTCTGTAGCGATGACGCTTTTGTTGATGTTGCGTGCAGTCGACGCGGGTCTGACGACGGTTTGAGCAGTTGCCCGGAGAAGGGCTTTAGGGTCGAGTATGGGCTTTGGAGGGCTGTGGTCCAAGACTGATTTGCTTCCTCTGCAATCAACTGCAATGGAGAAGTTTTTAAATGTTCATTTTATTAGTTCGGTTAACCGCAAAATCTTTGCATTAAACTACGATACCATCAATAAATTCAAATAAAATTATTTAAGCTGAGAATTTATAATTTTTTCTGAATAAATAAATTAAAATCTTCATTTCGATGTCACTAGAGATGTGTAATTATGAGTTACAAACCGGTCCTCGTGAATTTCTTGGATGAAAGGTCGATGTCCATAATGCGTGTCTCCCTATTGCACGAACTATCGAGTTCAAATGTCAAAGGTCGAGTGTTTAGGTTAAAACTCTGGCGAGTGAAAAGAAAATTCGTTACAAGTTCGTTGGGAGTGAATTTGAAATTTGACTGTGAATTATCTAAAATCAATAAAAATATTTCTTTTATTAAATCGATAAATGAATTATCATAAAATCAAGTAAATCTCTAATTATCGCTTTTTAAATCGATGATAATGATGACTGAAGTGCCTACGAAGCAACTGCTGATATTTGGGGAAGTTTGGATGTCCCTTGCCAGGAAGTAAAACTTTTCATTGTTTTGCCACAAAGCCAGGCACTCCATTGTCAGAGTTTGAACTGGAATTAATTGATTTCAATCGATTGACCGATTAACCGGAAGACGTCAATCAAAGAATTATAAGGTTAGTCCGTCGAAAAAATGGTTGCTACCTAAGTCCGTCTCTAAAACGTGATTGAAAATTGATGCTTAAATCAACCTGAATCCTTATTGCAATCAGTAATCTCGAGGTCCATGAGACTTGAATTGAGACATCCAATGGTCCACTTTAACCTACACTTTTTCTGTGGGTCCCCAGACAAGAGTTTTAGGGGCTCAGCAGCCCCCACAAAGAATTTGGACCCCGGAAAGACCGTGGTGGTGGAGACCAGAGGTGAATGGTAAACCCCTGGCATTGGGCAAGTGGTTAGCAACGGTGGTTGGTCGGTTGGTTCAGCTTAAAAAAAATAAATCAGAATTCTGACGGGGAAATTAAACATCTTTTTCTCCCAGCAAAGTTTGCAAAAATGCCTTCGAGAATTTAATTAAAATTCAAATATGAAAATATACTAGCATGGATAAATGATGACGGATAAAATTATTTTAATAAATTTAAATCGAGGTAATAAATATTTGTTTTATTTTGTAATTTATTTTTATTTTCCATGAATTTCACCCATGTAGATTTGAAACGTTCCATCCTGGAAAACACAGCTGGAAGTGGAGTCGATGTCGATGGGGCTTCCTGGCGAAAAAAAGCAGTTGTTGGTGATGATGACGATGATGGTGGTGGTGGTGATGCTGGTGATGGTAATGATGATGATGATGAGCAGAAGGAGGACAAAAACTGACAGTGACAGTGACCAATGATGATAATGATAGGTCACTATGACTCACCTCTTTGGACTTCAATGACATATTTCAGTCTCTGTCGAATCCTTAAGCACTGATGCTTCGAAGAGCTGAAAGAGCATTGATGTTGTTAATATCAAAGTCATAGTTAAAATTAATTCATTGCAATTAAAGCAATTAAAATGTAATATAAATTAAATATTTATAAATTAAAAGCGAATCCGTCCAACCAAACATGAGTGGCAAACGTCTTGAGTGTGATTTCTGTTTTCTGTTTGTTTTCCTCGAGTATTGAAATGCATCGATATTCACTCATGGCCGATTCTCGCGCCCTCTTCGTGAAGTACTCCATTAGAGTGCCCCCCTTCTCGTCCAATCTCATGGCGTGTTTGTTATCTAGGTCGCGCCACGTAATCGAGGCCAGCCAATGGGGAAACTGGCACGATGATGTTGGCCAGCCGAATGAGTCTGTGTGATAAGAAAGAAATACGTAATACCAATCGAGGACCAACAACAAAGAATGGATTAACAAAAAGTCTGCTCGGACACGCATGGCTGAACAATAGGGAGGTTGCATATCGACTGCTGGCTATCGACCAATTACCTGGAATTCAATAGACCGTGAGGCGTTTAGTTGTGCGTGCTAACTCCGTCGTAATCAATAGTTCTCGCTAGGTAAGGCTTTTCATTTGGGTTTTTAGAGCTAATCTCGTCGTACGAGATGGGCCGTGTTCAAAACCTGCTAAAGGTCTCGATGGAGCTTTCGATGGTGTTGTTATTATTAATAAGGTGCAATTTAAGTTTCCTAAAGAATCAGGGGCAATGACCTTTCGTAAGTTCAAGGACGAATTGACCTTCCTTGGGGCTTCGAAGGCCCCGACACGTGGCATCAGCACTCATGGACATTTGGATTTCGTTGGCAGAGTTTTGTTGGTAGTTCTAGGGACAAGATAATTTAAATGACAATCTCCAAAATAATAATAATAATAATAATAATAATAATAATAATAATAATAATAATAATAATAATAATAATAATAATAATAATAATAATAATAATAATAATAATAATAATAATAGTAATCGTCATCATCATAAAAATTGCAATAGTGGTCATAATAATTGCAATAATAATGAAATAAGTCATGATTTATGGAGTACTTAGCGTCAAAAGCATCCAAGAGCTTTCAAGACCAAAAATTAATAGCTTCAAGCAGTTGACTTAGGTTCGCTTCTTTCCTGTTCTTAAGAATTTCCATCGAAATAATTTTTTATTCTATTATAATTATAAATAACAATAATTAGCCTGACATAAATTATAGTTATTATGAATAATAATAACGACTATATTATATTTGAAATATTTTTTAATTTTTAAAATCTATTGTGATTTATATAGAATTATTCTTCTATTATTTTCTCATTAATTATAATATTATTTATAATTATATTTATAATTAATTCGCAATGATTCATGTAAGATGAAAAGGCACAACTTTACCACGCATCTGTACTGATTTCCCTTGGTCCTGATGTCTGGCGAAGCCACCCTACTGTAAAGGAACGATTCAGAACCATCTTTCCAGGTGGCTAGGCATTCCATGTCGAGATCTTGCGATGGAATAAATAGAGACAAATTAAACGCCTTTCAATTTCTGGCAGACCAGGGTGGTTATAATTACACCTGGGGTTACTCTCTCTCTCTCTCTCTCTCTCTCTCTCTCTCTCTTGTTTTTTTCGTTTTTACATTTTTTTTCAAGATGGTTACTCTGTCGTTCTCCGTATTTGATAATCAAATTTCAGTTGAATATTTGAAAAGACGGAATTTGAAAATAAATAAATTTAATTAATTTATTTTAAAATTTATTTTCCTTTTTTTCCAATTCGGTCACTCAAATTTCAGACAATGCAATCAGGATTGCGGCGTGGAGACACGTTAATAATTCATGAGAATGCAAAATAATGTTTTCTAAAATTAAAAATAATGCGCCCAATTTATTCTAATCATCTCTTGTTTATTTATATAAATATATATATATTTCTTTTCCTGTGAAATAATCATCCAAGTAATTTGATAATAAAGTGTTTTTTTTGGTCCAAATGAATCCACATGGAAGACAAGTTCCTCTGCGAGTGTCGAATTCAGCTTCACGGAGGAAAAAGAATTGAAATCTTTCGAAATCGAAAAACGGAAATGAAACAATTTTAAAGCAATTTAAAGTTTTGAGGAACAAAAAATCCTTCTAAATGGACATTAAGATTTCTATCGCCACAAATTTTGAAGGATTCTAATCATGCGATTGTTTCGATGCAGTTTGAAGACAATGATGCCAAATTTTCTGATTTTCGCATCATGTGCCAAGTCCTAGCTCGAGGCGCGGGGCTCGACATAATCACGTGTGTGTCACGTGATTAGGGGACCGAGCGAATGAGGAAGGAAGGGATGAATAATTGAATTGACGAGTAATTTCTGTTTCCTCGATGCCTCAGGTGCCCTCGCCATTTTTGAGGGGGTGGGGAGATGGGTTGCGGTGGGGTAAGGGCGGAGGTCGGACTCCCAGGGGGAGGAGTTAAAGGGTCCTTCGGTTCAACAGGGGAATTGCAACTTGTTGGCGTCTCGTTGAATGTGGAATGAGATGATCCTTGCCTGAAGAAGTCATCTGGAGCAGCAAATGTGCTCGCTTGGTGGCTGATCGGATGATCCATGGGGACCATCCCTATCGAGGACTTCGGTGTCAAAGTTTGCAGAGTAGAAATGAAGGTGATTACGGCTGATGTAGAACAACGACGGACTTCAGATAAAGAAAGCGAATTCATCTGAGAAAAATAGGGCTTGTTAGGGGCAAAGATTTTTCTTGCGAAGATGAAAGCACAAGAAGATTCACATACAAATGGCTCCCTAAAAAACAACAACCACAACAATAATAGCACACAATAATAAATTTAGCTGATAATTCCGTCGCTTGTTGCATAACATTTTGTCTCTTCTCAATCCTATCGGTTAATGTCGTTTGTATCTGCTTTGTGTCTACGGCTTTTTGAAGAATTTGATGAGAACGTTGTCCGCAGTCGTCCAGACAGACAATCTTTTGAAGAGAGACGGATTGTCCTCAAAAGGCTTCCATTCCATGGAAGTCTCTTCGAATTAGTCTTTTGTTACTCGGCGTTATTCATCGTAGCGGCAACATCGGCGCAAATAATTCTCAATGAAATTCATCGGCGGGCGGGGTCAGGTCTGCCCATCCAATCAGATCACGGGCGTTATTATCGATGGCCGGCAATCCTCGGGTTAGGGGCTCTTATTTTACACATCGACCGGACAGTATCCGTGATTTGTTGAAGATTATTTCCAGTGGACCTCATCTCATGGATGCCGACCAGACCCGTCCATGCGTGACTTTCCTCCAAATGCTCCCCTGTTATCGTCACCGATTCAGTGCCTGACACCCAGACGGAGTTTTATTTGTAAAGCAAGATGGCGCTGCGAGGCGACGCTTTTCGTGCCAAGGTTTTTGGGCCACTCGCGAGCTTTCGAGGAGATGTTTAGGCCAGAAGATATCAGATTTACTGCCAATAATAACAGCTTTTTGCCAGAAACAATTGGCAGCCAGCAACGGTCCGTTGACGGTTTTTGAACGTAAAATGGAACTAAAAATTTAATGTTTGTTCACCCTTATTAAAATCTCAAAATAGCAGAATATTAAAAATAATAATAATTATTATTATTATAATTATTATTATTATTATGAATAATATGCTATTGTTATCATTATCATAATAAACCAGGCTGGCGAGAGAATCGCTGCGATAGCGATCTATAAGGATAATAACTTGCATAAAGCATCCGTGATGAAGATAAACAAGGCAGGCTGGATAATTATGACGTTGACGCCCACTCGGACGATGACGACGACGACGACGATGACGACGATGACGACGACGACGACGATGACGACGGTAATGATGATGATGATGTTGATAACAATGACGTGAAAAATATAGTCTCCACTGTAGAATATGATAAATGGCAGATTGTTTCAGATGATGCACAGAGAGGGAAATACGTGGAGTAGTAGGAGGTTGTGGAGGTGTATGGCTGTCCACCACTTGGATCTCATTGGAGGAGGAAGACAAGGAAGATGACAACATGGCGGAGAACATTTCAGCGGATTTCAAAATGGTAGTCTCCATCGAGACACAAAATGAGATAATAGCTCGGAATAAAAGCAGAAAGAAATAAAATAAATAAATATATAAAAAATGAATAAATGAATAAATATATGTGTGAATAAATAAATATATGAAGGGATACGTTGAATCCAATTCAGACAAGATTTCTGAGACAAAAAAAGATATCATAATTTTAAAAAACGAATTTAAAAATCATCCTTCAATATATCGACACTGTAATAATGAAGGGGTGTCAGAAATTTTACGTACTAATGGACAATAAAGCGATTAAAATATAAAAAATAACAATAATAATAAATTTATTGATATAATTAGTTGTAAAAGATGGGAGATGAGAATGTAAATCATCTTCAGTCTACTACTTGCACAGTTGTAAATCAAATCTAATAAGTTGCCAACATTCCTATCAGCTCGCCTTTTGCCTTTTGTTTATGATTTTCCATATTTTAACCATTTATTTATTTATTTATTTACATATTAATCAAAAATGTGTTTATTAACGTCTGGTGAATAAAATTAATTATGTTCAAGCGTAATTATTATATTGCGCAAATGGAATAATATTTCGTTTGTCAGAATTTTAAGATATTTTTTAAACTTTTCAATTTAAAGCGATAAATTATTTATTTATTCCAATTGATGTCAAAACAATTTTATTTGGAATTTACGAAAAAAATCCTCAAAAAATAATTTTCGTTGGAATATAATTTTCCAATGCAAGCATATTTATTTTTTCTTCTTTTTAACGAATGTCCGTCAAACTTCAATGGGGATGCAAGAAATTAAGTTGTATTTATATCATTTATATCGCGATATTAACTGATCTCGTTTTGAAAGCTCGGTGCAGATAATTTGTTTTTGTTTTTCCTTCGTTCGTAAAACACAATTCTTTGAAAGAAATATATTCTAAAACAGCTCGCAACGTGAATGTAATGGACTTGTGGTGACAATGAAGTCGCGAGCAGAAAATGTGACGTGAACTGGGTTGACAGAAACAATGCTTTTGCATGTCAACAAAGCGAGAAAGTTGTCAAAAGCAAAAGTTCATTCGGATGAACTTCGTATTGAACAGACTCAGTGAATTCATCCCCAAAAGTTGATGTCTTTTCTCGAGTACTTTACCTGTTCCCGCCAATCCTGGCAGCATTTTTACCTGCCATTCATTCGATTGAAACAATCCAACAATGACCTTCAGGCTTTGAAATATTGTTATAATGAAATAATTCGTAAAAATAAAGAACAAAAATCGATAAACGAGGAAATGTTACAAAACAATTGCTAAAATGTTCCATAATTTTAAATTTCCGTAATAATTTTCGAATCCAATCTGAAATTAAATGACTTTCAAATTTTGAATTTATTATTTCACATCTTATGCTATTAACCGAACAGTCTTTATAATAACTTATTTATTATCATTATCCCGATATTTTCATTAAAATTACTGTTGTTGTTGTTGCGGTAATGGAAGGTCTGATGACTAGAATAAAGATGGTGATGATGGAAATTTATATAGCGCTTCAGATGCACCGAGATAACGATCTCTTCGGATAACATCTCAACGCCAGTGCAATGGAAGGATGGACTGATGGAAAAGGTGAAAGTTAGAAAACCAAACGTTTCGTGAAAGAATTTTTATCAACTACAAAGATATATATAATTATTAACGGCCCCAAATAATTAAAATAATTACATTGTTTATATTAATTTTATAAGTATATATATAACAAGAATACGAAAACCTCAAAGAACTTAAAAAGCACGTATTATAACAATCAATAATAATATTAACGTTATTATTATTATTATCATTATTATTTTTATTTTTCTTTCTCTCTTTCATTCTTTGATCCTTGAAAATCACCAATTCAACCACCGATCCACCCCTTCATCCGTACGACCTACTTCCTCCTTCCAGTTGTATCCTTCTTTCTATCATTCCAAGACACGGCAATCCAATGAAAATTCTTTTCCTCACTAAATCAGTCCCCGTTCTAAGCCAGGGCTGCTTAAAAGAGTCCCCCTTCCTAATTCTAGTCGGTCGACATGGACCGATCAGACGCTGCAACTCGGAATAAACAACACATACGCACTCTGCTTTATTGTTTCTCTCGACCTGACAGCCATCCATCCGTCCGTCCCTACATTCGTCCATCCATCCATCCGTCCATCCATCCGACCATCCGTCCATAAATCCATCAACCGATCCATCTCCTCATAGGATGTAACATGGATGGCTTCATTACTGAAGTAGGAAAGTGACATGAATGAAAGCGTCTAACGACCTCTGTCGAAATAATTAGTGCACCAAAAGAGGGTGCACTGCAGACTGTCCTGTCTTTCATGACTCCATGGAAATGTATTGCTGGATTCAATTCTCCATCAAAATATAATAAAATAAGCATAAACTCAATGTTATCTGCACTAACATGAAATAACATTCATAATAATAAAAACAACAGAAACTAAAACATTTCTTAGGTAGTGAGTGAGTGAGTGAGTGAATGAGTGAACGAGTGAGTGAATGAGCGAGCGAGTGAGTGAGTGAGCGAATGAGTGAGTGAATGAATGAGTGAGTGAGTGAGTGAGTGAGTGAGTGAGTGAGTGAGTGAGTGAGTGAGTGAGTGAGTGAGTGAGTGAGTGAGTGAGTGAGTGAGTGAGTGAGTGAGTGAGTGAGTGAGTGAGTGAGTGAGTGAGTGAGTGAGTGAGTGAGTGAGTGAGTGAGTGAGTGAGTGAGTGAGTGAGTGAGTGAGTGAGTGAGTGAGTGAGTGAGTGAGTGAGTGAGTGAGTGAGTGAGTGAGTGAGTGAGTGAGTGAGTGAGTGAGTGAGTGAGTGAGTGAGTGAGTGAGTGAGTGAGTGAGTGAGTGAGTGAGTGAGCGAGTGAGTGAGTGAAGGCTATAATTCGGCATGGTAATCCCCTTAAAAATCTCATTACCAATATCCTACCCCAGCTGAACCACCTAAGCACCTTTCCATCCTAACAATGTTCGCTTATTTATTTCATTTTAACGGAAAAATCGTATATAAAGGACAAAATCTTTCAAAATAAATTGATAATTATTCTTATTTTATTTTCATTCATCGCTTAAAATATTCTTCGAGCTGCAAATTCCGACACTCAAACAAACGGAGTAAATAATGTAATAAACTGAAATGTAAATTATTAATTAAAGTTAAAATTTAAAATTATAAAGAGTATAATAGAAGAAATACGATCATAATTCAACTTTTAATAATTATATTCATAATGAATTAGCAGCGGTCTTTTGTAACCAGTAAAATCAAAACAAATCCACTTTTTCGTGACTACATATTTTTCAGACTTCACTAGTAAACAACTCAATTTCTGGTCAGCTTCTAGCGTCAGTAAAATCCCTATGACAACGCAACGCCAAAGCTTAGCAACAATAGCACAACATCGGCAACAATCGCACAACAAGAGCAACAACCGCACGACATGAGCAACAAGAGGGGCAACAACAATCGAACAAGGAGCACAAAGCGAATTAGAATTCAGCGGGGCACGCTCTAGCGTCCTCATTCTTACTTCCTCAATTACAAGCTTTCAAGGACCACGATTGATGCCTGGACTCAAGCGTCGGCAAAGATTTTCTGGTGCCACCTCCCCTTCCACCTCTCCTTCCACCTCCCCTTCTACCACCACCATCACCACCACTACCACGACAACCACTACCACATCTCTGCCTCTAATCCATGTTCTTCAACATCTCACTGTCGTTAAGAAGGAGTTGAAATTTACCACAAGAGTTTTCAGTGCCTTGTTGCTGTTCCGTTCGGTGTTTTCTGTTCGAAAGGATGATCGTCAAGGTGCCGACGATGCTGAAGATGACGATGTTGATGATGTTCATGATGTTCATGATGTTCACGATAAGGCTAACTAATGGTAACGCATTGGCTACGGCGACAATGATTTCTAAAAGCGATCGGTTGTTAGATTGAAAATAATGAAAGCCACCCCAGTGAGCAACACGAGTTTAATGAGTTGGCATAACTTTGGATTTGCATGGTGGAGTGCGCTCAGAGATGGATGCCGCGGAGATGCATTATGGATGTTCGTGCAGGCGCTGCATCCGTAACTGGCAACAGTTGAATAACAGGTCACGATTCCTATGGCGTCGGCACATCCCTATTTTCTGAGTGCTCTGCGGTAGTGTTTGGTTGGCTTACTTAACGGCAAGAAAATGACGAAATGATGATTGGTAGTGGAAAAGTGGGGATGAGTGAAAGAGTGGGTGAGTGAGTGAGTGAGTGAGTGAGTGAGTGAGTGAGTGAGTGAGTGAGTGAGTGAGTGAGTGAGTGAGTGAGTGAGTGAGTGAGTGAGTGAGTGAGTGAGTGAGTGAGTGAGTGAGTGAGTGAGTGAGTGAGTGAGTGAGTGAGTGAGTGAGTGAGTGAGTGAGTGAGTGAGTGAGTGAGTGAGTGAGTGAGTGAGTGAGGGAGGGAGTGAGAGAGAGAGTGAGTGAGTGAGTGAGTGAGTGAGTGAGTGAGTGAGTGAGTGAGTGAGTGAGTGAGTGAGTGAGTGAGTGAGTGAGTGAGTGAGTGAGTGAGTGAGTGAGTGAGTGAGTGAGTGAGTGAGTGAGTGAGTGAGTGAGTGAGTGAGTGAGTGAGTGAGTGAGTGAGTGAGTGAGTGAGTGAGTGAGTGAGTGAGTGAGTGAGTGAGTGAGTGAGTGAGTGAGTGAGTGAGTGAGTGAGTGAGTGAGTGAGTGAGTGAGTGAGTGAGTGAGTGAGTGAGTGAGTGAGTGAGTGAGTGAGTGAGTGAGTGAGTGAGTGAGTGAGTGAGTGAGTGAGTGAGTGAGTGAGTGAGTGAGTGAGTGAGCGAGCGATGAATGGCAATTGGATGAGTGAATAAATAGATAATTGGATGAATGGATAATTGGATTGCAGAGGAAGTCTATAATTCGAGCTGGGAATGTTCGAGTGACGCACGCAAATTACGTACAAAATCCCCACAAAAAGTCGTCTTCTTCTCGCATTTTATTCAGAGGAGACTTCAAAGAATTTCATTTAAAAAAATGAATGAAATATTTTTTTCTCTGACAGCAGTTTATAATCATTCGGATTTTATTTCTTATTATTTTTTCTTTCAAAAATTAAAATTAAAGGTTTGCGTGGAAAATAAATGTTACTTTCTTCATTACGATCAAACGTTGCAGGTTATTCGGTGGTTGCTTCCTAACCTTGCAATTCCTAACCTTACAGTTCCTAACCTTGCTTATCGAGAATCTGTGTTGGTCGCTGACCACCCAACGATCGGTCACGCAAAGGAAATTGTTTCAAGATGAATTTCGTTCCGATTAAAGTCTAAAAGCGGTTTAAGGCATAAAAAAAAAATTTGTGACATATTTGAAGAAACTGATGTTTAATCTCGAATTTCAGGAAGAAATTCTCTGAAGCAGGCAATCGGATGTCGTTAAATGAGATTAGCAGTTGGAAACTAATCAAATGAACTCGTCCACTTCAACTTCTAGGTACCAATTGAGGCAACTTTTGTTCCTAATTTTCTTCGAGACGTCACATTTTAAACTATAAATCAAGTTATTTTTTGCATTTCCCCCTAAAAAAAAAAATATTAAAAATTAAATAAAATTAGGACTTTGCCGCGAGGCAGGACAGCGACGGCGTGGCCCAAGGCTGGTTGTAAAAAGGAAAAAAAATGTGGAAGCATCTTCTCTTGAGAGTGTCGTATTTTCGCGCATGGATGGGCACAACTCGAGCGTAAACACCTTAGGAGGCGTATAAATACACAACTTATAATGCCCTGTTGGATCGAACCGTGCCTTTGAAATTCCCGCCACTCCTTAAAGCAAGCCGACGGAGGGCAGGGAAAGGTCTGTTACCCGGGCTGCCTAATCCTCGTATGTCAAAGGCGGATCAACAAACAAGACGGATGCCTGGATTAACGCTTTCGTGTTTCTTTCAGTCAATCTCGGACGTTTTACAGGATCTTTCCTGCGACTTTCTTATGATTTGCCACTCTCCGCTTCACGCTCCGCTGAATCTGCACTTTGGAAATAATGACCTTCTCTTGTTGTCAGAGGAGCGGGGATTTAAATATCAAATGGCGTCTTATTACTCGGGAATTGGAACGAATAATTTCACATTTTTGCATTATATATTTATCTGAAATTATCTTTTTTCAAACGAGAAAACAAATACATTTGGAAAGTCAAAAGCCATTTCTGAAGCTGAGATTTTATAGAGATACTCGGTGTACAACTGAATATTCAAATGAATTCAGGTCAGCTAAATATGTATTCTTGTTATTCAGGTCAACCAAATTCGGGTCAAGGGGGCGTGGTCTCGCAACATTTTCGAGCGTTTCTCATTCTCGATTTCGTCGCTGGTATGAAATAATTGCGTTTCGGACGAAATATTGGCAAGAAATAAACGACGAATATTTCGGATTTTCGTGAATAAAAACAGAAAAAAAGGAGCTGTTGAAATATTATAAAATATTAATGTTATAAAGCGATCGAATTCATTGTAAAGAAGCGGACCACGATTCTGTAGAAGCACAAAGAGCTGAAAAATAACAGGAGTAAACACGAGACAAACTGAATCCGACGGCGTTGGGCGATCTCTTCGTAATAACCCATCTTTTTGTGTGTCTGTGCAAGACTTTGCAATTAATTATTTAAACATATAATATAAGATTTAGTAGCTAATAGCTTAATATTTAGTATTTTAACATTTTAATATTTAATATTTTAATACCCTTCTGGCCTATAATGGGCTTAGCTAAAGATTTCCATGCCCCCGGTTGGCCTCAATTCAAATATGGGTTTCAACCCAGCTATCCTAACAACACCTTAGCGCTGCAATTTTATGTTATTTAATATTTATCTAAAATTATTTTCAACCAAACCATAGTTTCTTTTCAGCAGTTTTTTGCAGTTAAATGTTCTTTTTTTAAGTTTTACGAATAAAATTGAAAATTGAAATTGAAATTGAAACAATTATTTTGAATTATTTTCACCTCAGAATCTCCTTCAGATTCGGTGATGAAGACAACGTGATGACTTTTAATTAATCCAAGTTTTGATGTGCTTTCGGTTTTAATAATTTATTTATTTAATTATTAATTTATCCCATCTTTATATCAATCTATTTTTAATTTTGCAAATATTTTTAGAATCATGAAAAATATAATCCGATGCTTAAACTTATGTTATTTTAATGCCAAATTCGCAACGACTTTGAATATTTTATATTAATAAGTAAAAGTATTTTATATATAACAGGAAAATATAATAATAATAATAATATCTGAATTATTAAATGTCATAAAAGTTAGCTAAAAAAAATGGTAATTTCCGCTTAAAAGCAAAAAATAAAATAAAAATAAATGATTTCAGAATTGAAATGTTTGAACCCTAAAGTTTTAATCTCTGAAAATCTTTCAAAAGCCAAAGGGATGCAAAATAATAATAATAATAATAATAATAATAATAATAATAATAATTCATTTTCAAAGTCCAGCAATGGAAATTAAAAAAAAATAAAAGAAAAACGTCGAACATTTGGAAATGTTATTAAATATAATTCTGACATTAATAAAATTAATTCCGACAAAAGGTGAATTAAACACATTTTTTAAATTATATTTTATTAAAATATAACATATTTTTTAAAAAATCATTTTCAAAAATAATTCCGAGATTTCAACGAAATCTTCGCACCTTTCCAGTCCATTCCTCTGCCTTCATAAACAACAGTTCCACTGAGAAAGTGACCATGAAATCCTAATTTTCAGAAATCCTCAAATAGAAGAAAAAAAAAGAAAAAAAAAGAAAAAAAAAGAACGAATTGTCGTTCAATTTAAAAAGCAAAATCCGAGCAGAATTTCCAGGGCTTGAAGCAGGAAAATCATGGCAGCGTCTCCCACAACAACAACAACAACAACAAGTGATACGGGCTCCATCAATCTAGAATTGGCCGGTTGGTGATATCAATCGCGCGCCAGATGGATGCTCTCGGAATCAATCACGTAATGGTCGTCCCGATGCTCTGAGAATTAATCCCCAGGATCTTAATTTATTTCCCTCTCAATTTGTGCAACCAATTCCACTCCACCATTTGCAGGTGTTCCACGGATTGGCAGCGAGGCATTTTCGGGATCGGGAATATTATACGTTCGTTCTGGTTTTTGTTTTATTTTCGTTCGCTCGTTTAGCAGGAATAAATTGTAAAATTCCGGTTTGCAGATAATTTAGACGTTCAATCACATATTTTATGATTTTTAAATTGATACATTTTTAAAATTTAAATTAATAAATGTTATAACGATTTAATGTTGAATGCACAATTTTTTTTTAAATATTTTTTTTTAATTTTTGAAAAATTTAAACAGTTCAAGCTTAAAAACAAAATTATATTTTTCCAACTTAAAACTCCACAAAAAAAAAAAACAAACAAACAAACAAACTCAATGCCATCCGAAAACCAACCTTTCTGGTTGAGATTGGTCATGGAGATGCAATGCTTGAAATGGAACTGAATTCTCGTCGACCCGACGCAAGGTTTGGCGTAAGAGATGGACTGACCACAGAAGCCGCTGATGAGGTCGTTGTAGTCGAAGTAGTAGGCGTCATGGAATGGACAGACAATGGGCATGGCAGGATCTGTTGTTGTTGTTGTGGTTATTATTATTATTGTTGGAACAGTCATCAATGATGTGTTAGCGTCAATATGGAAGTAATTCTCATTTAAACTGATTTATTATGGAAATTGTGAATATTGTAGAAATGTGCTATTGAAAAGTGCAAGGAATTTATAAAGAATTATTTTTATTTTATTTATTTTTCTATTTTGATTTTACGACCTCTGACCAAAGTATGGAGAAGCGTTTCGACTCTGATCTGTCCGCAAACATTCTTCATGCTGTCTGGAATCAGGCAGAAACCTATGGCAAGAATTTCACTCGAGTAATTGTAAATTATGAACTACACAAATTCAATTTAAATACAATTAAAAATATGATTAAAAACTTTTAATTTAAAAGAATATTCGTAAAAATCAAATAATTGGCATCCGACGAGACTTATGACGGGCATGCTTACTTTCTTTGTATTGAATGATGTTGGCGTGTCTTCTGATCATCAGCAGGCATTGGAAGCAATTCTTTTCTCTGTATTTGGAAAAGAATTTCATGGCATAGCATTCGATAATGACGCTGACACTTTGCGCAGTTTTTAGAATTCAATTCAATTCCTGCCAACAACAGGAGCGGACTTCAACAACGCCAACGACGTCTCATTTACGCAGAAGAAAGAAGATTCGCTAAAAATAGAACTTCTAAAAACAGAAGCAACAGTAATAACAACCAGACAACAACAACAACAACCGCGATTCTAAAAACAGACCGACCCCCAATTGGTCATCGAGAGTTGATGAAAATAATTCATTCGAACATATTTCACGTTCGAAGGCCTCACGGCGTCACTTCATTGAACTCGAACCGATGTTCCGCTCGAGTGAACGGGAAAGTCACAAGTCGAAAAACTTTTTCTCTCGCTCTTGCGTCGTTGATAAATACGGCGAATAATTGGGCAGATGGCTTCTAGTGGCAGAGGTCCAATCTATCAATCCTCACCGACGATGGACCTTCTCTAAACTGGCCGACCATCGTTGCTCTATGTTTGACTTATGAGATGCCCTGTCATCGATAATAGGAAAAGATTGCCGCACTCTGAACTGCACAGTAAGAGAACTCAGACGCGGCAAGGATAAAGGAAACGGAGTTACAGAACAGGGAATTTAAATTGCAACTTTAAATTAAGGAGATTTAACTTAGAAATGTGAATTTGAAGTTTTTTCTTTAAATAAAATAAAATTTAAATGAAAAATTTGGAAATAAAAAAAAATAAAATATTGGAAAACATGACACGGGTCAGACTTAACCCCTCTAGGTTGTTGGGGATTTGTGCTTCTCAAGAACAGCAGCCCTCAATATGATTGAAAACCTTTCCTGGACAGGTATGATACGTGACATTCCGAAAACTCCGTAAGTCCGTCACGCGGAAGCATACGTCATCATCGTCAGCAGCGACACCAGCTGCAGCGACATCGACTGCAGCGGCGAAAGCAGCAGTCGGTGGAAAATGCAATTCAACTTAATGTCTTCGATCGCCGGCAATTCGTCCAGTTAAAGCGAAGCTCCGAATGGTCAGAAAATGCTTTTCCAGGCTGCTTTTCCGAGAGAATATTACCCAGGACACGTGGAGCAGACGGATTAGGGGATTACGGAGTGGAATTGGTCAGCCTCCATTAATTCCAACCGTGTTTATTAATCTAGTTCAGTCCACTGTCTCATTGTCGACGATTGTACGAGTGTACTTTTAAAGTCATTCATTTGTTTTATCTTAATGCATATGAATGCCTGTTAATGCATCTCGACGCCTACGAGTTAATGCATTTGGACGAGCACGAATGCATCTTGATGCATTAATCGATGCCTTTGAATTTAGCTGTTAATGCACGTCAGTGCATCTTAATGTATCTTCATGCATCTGGATGTATCTTCATGCATCTTATAATGCATTTCAATTCATCCTTCAAGGAAGCTCAATTCATCCGAATGCATCTTAGTAAGTCTTAATGCACTCAAATGTAACCATGGCCACATTTTAAAATCTTAAAAAATTTTATTTCTCGTGTTGTTGTGGTTTCTGAGTGAACAGAACAATCATTCATAAAACAAGGACACCTGTTCGTGTTCAGACAATTTCTTAAACTTCTTCTTATGTTCTTAAATAAATTTCTTTTATCCGCAATTGGGATTAATACTGGAATAAATATAAAATTAAAATGAATTAAATACTAAAATTATAAAATTTAATTGCAAAAAAATATAATCCCAATAATAGAAGGGCAGCCTTAAATTCAACTTTGACAGAATAAGAGAGAATAAGATTTGATTAAAATTCTTTTTTTTTTAATTTTTTAAATTTTAAATCCTAGAAAAATCAAAGTGCGATTAAAAAATTGATTCAAATTTTAAGTGAACCGCTCTTTTTAGAAGAAGCAGACGAGGCTAATGAAGTCAAATTGAGCAGACGAGAGAAAACTAATTTAATTAACGATTTTTCTAAATCGTTCATTCTGGCACGAACCCGGCCAACCTCCGATTCATAAAACAATCCATTGACTCTCCCCTCGGAGATTAACCCCATGAAAGTGAGTGAGTGGATGAGTGGATGGGTGGTTTACAGGCCACCCACCCACAAAGATTGGAAGGAGACGAGAGGGTCGTCCCTCACGTAGTCGGGTCAAAGGCTTCGGTGAGAGAGTCGACGCAGAATGCGGAAACATTGGATTCAATTAGAACCGGAGAAGATTCCAGGATGGAACTCATTCTCATTCAAACTGCTGCTCCACGCTGATCCCTAAGTCTCCAGATGACAGGGTGGGGTTTTAATTAAACGTTCAATAACGTAGAATTTACCGTGGTTTTTTTTTTCTTTATTTTTTAATAAATGATTTTATTGTTTGCCGGATGCAGTGGTGATAATATGGTTGCATTAAGGTAGAAAATTGGTCTGCTTTCGGAGGCAAATTTTCACCTTTAATGGAATGATGATATTCTCACTGTTCAGCACTCGAATTGGAAATAAACAGATTATTGTAATGACCGCTCACACCTGCGCCAGAAAGAGCTTCTCCGCTCACCTGTGACGAGAACAGCAGCAACGACGACGACAACAACAACATCGAAACAAACTGCAATACAACATTCGACGTTCTCCTCTCTTCGAACCGTTTCGAGACCCGCTCTCCAGACTGAAACTCGAGTCCTACGAGGACTCCGAGTTGTCAGTTGCCGACGCTAATCGGGCGAATAATCGGGCTTTAAATTGAATTGCATTTATTATCTGATCAGTTCAATGTAATTCAGACCATTAACGATAAACCATTACAGGTACTTTATGTGATTTATGCTTGAAAATAAAAAAAAAGTTATTTCTCTTTATCATCGAGACCCGCATTTCTTCCGATATTTTGTGATTATTATTATTATTAATTAAAATACGATTTATTCTCAGAAATCATCAACATTTTCACGTGTTGTTGGCTTCGAGTTTCAAAGGAAAGCTTCATTCGAGCGCGTAATTTAAAGCATTTTGTCGGAAGAATTTCAAAATTTTTCTCGAAATATTTTGTGAAGTTTAAATATTTCAAGTACGAATAAATTTCAATTATGTACAAAAAATAAATAGTAAAAGAAATTGAGGAAATAAATATAAATAAAATAATAAATTAAAAAGTAAATAAAGGAATATAGATGAATATCGTATAAATAAATAAATAAATAAATATTCAAAAATAAATTTACGACAAAATAATTACACGAGAAAATATGCGAATCTGAATTTTATAAATCTCTTTTAAATCAAGAAAATGATGGATGGAATCTGGAAATGTCGAATGAATGTTTACAGAGGAAATAATGCCGACCAATCACATCTTAATACGATCATGTGACCACAATCTGCCTCTTCTAATTGCCGCTCAGAGTACCTCGTCCAGTGGATTATAAATTGCACGGATCATCATCATCGTCGTCATCGTCATCGTCATCGTCATCATCATCATCATCATCGTCGTCGTCATCATCATCATCGTCGTCATCATCATCAACGTCATCATCATCGTCGTCGTCGTCATCATCGTAGCCTAATTAAATTGAGCTCACCATGCAAACTTAATGGTGGAATGATTCTATTTTACTGCTCGTGCGATGCTCCAACTGGCATTGATGTTCACTTGATCACGATTATGATAATGATGTTGTTGTTGTTGCTGCTGATGATGATGATGACGATGACGACGACGATGTAAAGGTGGTGACGAGCGACGAGGATAATGATGATGACGACGACGATGATGGTAATGATGATGACGACGACGATGATGGTAATGATGATGACGACGACGACGATGATGATGACGGATGCGTGACGAACCGACTTGAAAAGAAATTGATTGATGACAAATCGATGATTGATTCATTCATTCACTTATCCTTCAATGTTCATGAATGTCGTGACGTCATCGACACCGGAACGTGTGAAGGTGTGATGGACTGATTCAATCAAATGTCTTAGAAGAAAGAAAGATAGAAAAGACATTTTACAAGTCGCTTGCAATTTCACCGATTATCAGGAAATTGGTTAAAAATTATTTATTAATAATTAATTTATAAAGTTCGTGAATAGAATATAAATGAATAAATAATATATTAAAAGATTTGTTAAAAATATTTATTAAATGAGAATTTGAGAAAAATCTATTTGTGGACCAATGTGGATTTTGAAACAAGAGATTTAATACTCGCCTTAAGATTATAAAATTAAGTAATTACATAACATTAATAATTTAAAATCTTTTGTTTTAAAAGATGTAATAATAACAATAATAATAATAATAATAATAATAATAATAATAATAATAATAATAATAATAATAATAATAATAATAATAATAATAATAATAATAATACTAACAAGAACAATAATAGCAATAACAATAATAATAATAATAATAACAATAATAATAATAATAATAATAACATTAATAATAATAATATCTAAAAATTTTCCACCCTCAAGGCAGAAGCTGGTCTACTGCTATCTGCCCATTCTCCCCAATTTTCCTTGGGGAGGGTCTGATATGGCGGACGAATTCATTTTTAAAATTCTGCATCTCATGAATTTCAAATTCCTTCAAAAATTTCTGAGGATAATTTCAAACGACTCTTGACGTCTCCATGCTTTCTATGGACGGAAATTATTAATATTAACAATTAATATTATATAAAATTAATTAATAATTATTTTTAATTTAATAAGTCATTCATTTACTGGAGATCAAAGAGCTGAAACAAATTACAATTGGAAAATTTAAAGTCTCTGGTTTAGATTTTAACAGATGGCAGTTTCATGACCGTCATGAAGGACATCGCGGTCTACAATTACAACAACAACAACAACAACAACAACGACGTCCACGACGACGATGACGACGTCAGCAACAACTATGACGGCGACAACAACAACAACAACTTTCGAGAAAAAAGTAAAAATTGATTTGGAAAGCAGCGATGAAATTTGAACGAGTACCGAGAGAAGGGACGTAGGGACTGGTAAATTTGAGAAATAAGGTAATTAAGGAGATATTGATTGAGCGAGTGGATTGAAGCCACAAAGGAACGGCTCAATCAATCATCAGAATCGACTGCTACTCATAAAAGCCACTCGTTTCGACACAGGCGAGAGACGAGGGAGGTTTACCGTGCAAATGGCTGAGCAAATAAATGCCGTGGAATTGTTAATGCTTCTGTCGTGAGAGAACCGTGTTTGGACTGACAACAAGGCCACGAGGTAGTCAGAAGCTTCGACGGACGTAACTTAATACAGTAGTTGTCTGAAATAAAAGCCAGGTTCCAATTTGCTTCTGTTGTTGTTGTTGTTGTTGTTGACTTGTGGTACCTGGATAAGTGACAGGCGAAAGACGACTCATAGGCATAAGTTTTAAAGGGTTTGCAATAGATGTCCAGAGTCAAGAAGAAGGGTAGGGTGTGAATGGGTTCTGGGTTAGGGTAGGTTAAGGTCTGAGTGGGTTAGGTAGTAGGGATGGGTGGTTCTGAGTGGTTAGGTTCATAGCGGGTTAGGTAGAAGAGATCCTCGCCTGTGAGTTGTCTTTTGCCTGTCACTTATCCAACGTTCCTGAATTGTTGCAACTCAGAAAGCAGCAATAAACAGTCGTCTTGGAAACCCTGCCTGCACTGACAAGCCATTGCCCTCAATAATGAGCGCTATATAAATTTTGTCCTTGGCATTGCTCAAAACGAGCTTGATAAATGAGTAGCTGCAGGGAAACACAAGAATTTTATATTTCGACTAAATTTCATTAAATGTAGTTGTAAATAATAAATATTAAAACATTTATTTTCAAAAGAAAAGAATCTTTTCAATTGTTATTAAATTCAGAATGAAGAAAAGATGAAAGGCAGTGAAAAATGCAGTTATGCAGCCAGAAATGGAATTAAACGGACCCTTTGTTGTCGGCAAAAGCTAATTAGCATAAATTGTAATATTTAGAATTATTATTATTATTATTATTATCAGAAGTTTATTAATAATAAGAATGAATATTACTATTATTGTTATTATTATTATTATTATTATTATTTTAATGGATTGGGTGGAAATTATTAAAAAGTTGTCAGGAAGTTTTTAATTAAAAAAGCTCGCACTTCCGTGTACAAAGGTTCGCCATCCATCAAAGGCAACTTTAAATAGTTTTCCCGCATAAATAAAAGAAAACCAGCAATAAATTGGCGCGTATGACAGCAGACGAGATTGATCGCAGCCCGGGAGAGCATTACCTCCGCGACCAGGAAGATGACAGATAAGTTGTCCTACGCTCATCGCCTGCTTCCTTCCCCCATACCGTATGAGCTTCGGAAACCCAATTCCAAAGGTGGATCTCAACGGTTTAATCCGCCAATCTGCTATTCCACGTCACTCAAGAGAGCCTGTTGATAGTCCTCCGACGGGTCCTTTTATGCCCGACCCGTGATCTATTGAAGACCAGTGGCAGCGTGGAATTGAATTCTTTGTTTGAATTCGAGGCATGTTTTGACTTAACGACTCAACATGTAAACGTCTTGAGGGCCAATAAAAGCCGAGATGAACAAAGGACTAATCAACAGTTGGACGAATAAAGGAAAGGCTTTGGGTCAGACTCCGAGAAGAGAAGAATTGCCTGCTTTTCATCTGTACAGGAGACAAGAATATGGAAGACAAGATGAAAATTGTTTATTATTATTAATATTATTATTAATATTATTATTATTATTATTACTATAAAAACAAAACAAAAGAGGATAATTTAGGAGAGAAACTTTACAGAAAAAAAAAACTAAAAGATTTTCAAGCAACAGAAGCAGTTGGCGCATTCTATTCCTTTCAAGATGATTAATGAAGCTCTCGTTATAGCCAGGAAAAGGCATTAAGGATGGGCTGGTTTGCCTTCCAATAAGGCGATCAATGCCGTTCTGATATTGTTCTGGCAGAGTTCTCCAGATAAAATTCTCAGGATTCTTCCTTCACGCGTGGAAAGGAAGTGAACGATGTTCCAGCCATTTGTCACGAGGATGTGGCCATTTCAATGAGTGGTAACAACTGATTTATTTTCTTTTCTAAATCTTCTCGTTAGCTTTCGCTTTTCTTTTCGGAGGGGAATTTCCCAGGAATTTCCCGGAATGAATTTTCAAATGAAATGTACGAAAGAGCTTAAAAATCTCCTTCTCGTGTCAAGACTACATCGGATTTCGAATCGACCAATAGCGAAAAAGGTGGAAATTCCCGGCAATGTCGTGCGTGCTTTCACTTTCAACTTGTTGTAAACAAACAAACAAACAAACAAACAAACAGCGACAAACTTCGTGCATTCTTTCAACTCCAGAATCGACTTTTCATTTCTTTTCAATTTCCTTTGCAAACGTCTTTAGATATTTCTTTGAGTTAAAAATACAAAATGACTTTAAATGATTCCTGACGATGAAAAAATAAATAAATAAACAAATAAATAAAATAAATAAATAAATATATTCGTTTTAATTCGGGAGTTCAAAATAATAACAACGTTTTTTGGAAATAAAATTAGACAGACAATCAGAGATTGTTGTTGTTGATAATGACGATGATGATGATGGTGATGATGATGACGACGACGATGATGATGATGATGGTAATGGTGATGATGATGATGCCGTTTCTTTTGCTTTCAATCGGATGAAAACTGAAGAACTTGTACAAGATTCCACTTGTTTAAGAATTTAAATTCATCATCGTCGTCGTCTTCCTCTTCATCTTCCAGCTCCTCATTTGCATGAGTTTGGTCGTGCATATTAACCAAGCATCTGACCATTTTTAAGTCCCAAATGATTGCATCCCATTAAGCTGTTCATGTTGTCAACAGAAATTATGTTCTGACAAATAAATAAATAAATAAATATTTTAATTTAATATAATTTAATTTAGAAAAAAAAATCAATTCATCCTTCCAAATGTATTCACCAATCTGTAGGGAAAAAACCAGGCCCGCAATGAAAATGAATGACACGATAATTAATAATAATAATAATAATAATAACATTAATAATAATAACAATAATAGTAAAAACAATAATAGTAATAATCATAATAATAATCATAATCACAATAATAATAATAACAGATAATAAATTCCAACTTGTTAGAGAAGAGATAATAATCTCTCTGCTCCTCAATGCAATGTCCCTTGGAGGTGATGTGACTGTCTTTGATGACGACGTTTCCCAATCCACTCTGGAAGTATTTGCCTCTCCACTCGACCGGAAACTTGCACTTTCCATCTGGAATGGAACATCAACTCGATGACGTCAGCGTTACACGTGGTGCGAGTCACGTGGTATCCCTCAGATGGTAAGCATAACATTGTAGGCATCACGTGGTATGCCTCACGTGGCATCCGTTTGAAGATCATACATGTTCTAATTTAACCGACTCGGGAAGTTAGTAGTTTCGTTTTTCAGTTTCGATATTGTAAAAAAAAATTATTTTTAATAATAAAACAATGAAATTTAAAATTAAGTTCGAACGTCTAAAAATGGAGGCCGAAAGTATTTCTTCGTCCTCAACGAACCGAAGATTATCGGACGGGATCGAAAAATAGAATGATGATGATGATGATGATGGTGATGATGAAGATGGTGGTGATGATGATGACGGTGGTGATAAAGGTGTTGATGATGATGACGATGATGACGACGACAACGACGATAGTATTTCAGAGCAGAAAGTGCACGCTGTTTGCGTAGATAGACATCCTTGGATCACAGTGTGTCCTTTTTATCGACTTGAAACATACTTTCTTCTGAGCTTCAAAAAGAGCTTTCTTAACCAATCGCTTACGATTCTCTTTCAATGATCTTTCAATTCATCAATTCACAACCAACAACAACCAACAACAACCAACAACAACCAACAACAACGCAAGGAGATCCGAGAACGTTCTGATGTTGTTAGAGTAATCCGTGATTAGCTGAAGGCAAACAAGACAGACGTCGATGATGATGATGGTGATGGTGGTGATGATGATGAAGATGGTGTTGATGATGATGATGATGGCGACGACAAAAAGGATTATTGTATTATAAAATTAAATGATCAAAATTTATAATAATTGTGGTAATAATCAGCAATAATAATTACAAGAGTAACGGGTTCTCCTCTGTCAAAACATCAGACAGTGATATAAGCATTTTATTATTATTATTATCATTATTATTATTATTTTTATAAATTGATGTCCTTTGACAAATTTCCGCCTCGGATGATCGAGTCACGGTGGATTATTGGGGCAAATCTGACCTGGAGAGCCTGATTCGATTCGTTTGATGACATTTCCTAATGGCACACAACCATACACACACACACACAACCACACGTACGCAAACGACCGCATGCACACACGCACACAAGCACAAACATTCAACGTCGGAAGTTAAAATTAAAAGTATTTAATTAATTTATTCAGAAAATATTCATTTTTTTCCCATTTTAAATGTTGCTCAACGTCGTGACTCCTGGAAATTCCGAGCGAATTAAATTGTTATTTTTGAAAAAATGTTTGAAAAAGTTGTTTTAATTTGATTAACAACGAGACTTTATTCTGCCTGCAATTGTTTAAAACAATTAAATTCTGATTTTTAAATCTTTTAATCATTTTTATTTTCAATTCATTAATTCGAAATAATTCAGAATATTAAAATTGAAAACAAATCCAAGATATTCATTCGGAAGAAGAAATACCTTCCAACTTCGGCGGCTAATTAATGGCGAGTATTTTTAAATAAAATATAAAAAAAATTAAATTAATTTTTAAATAAAATATAAAAAATTTAAATAAAATTAATTTTTTTTATATCCTCACAAAATCACTTGAATTATTTTTAAATTTTGAAAATTCAAAATTATTTCGCTTCCAGGAATAAGGACCTTCCGAGAATATTATTTGGAAAATCTGAAATATTTTAAGAAAATAATTCTTTTAAAAAATAGATAATCTTCTTGAATCCCCCATAAAATTGCCTGCCTTTGTGAGCAGTTTTAATCGTTTAATTGCCACCAACCATCATCATCGTCCTCCTCCTCCTCCTCATCCTCATCCTCATCATCATCGTCATCTTGTTATCACTATCATCACTCAATTATCCCTAGATGTCGTTATTAATTATAGACATCAGCATCATTATCACCGTCACTAAACGTCGTTGTCGTCGTCGTCGTCATCATCATCATCATCATCATCGTCGTCGTCGTCGTCAACATAATAATAATAATAACAATCATCATCATCATCATCAATTGTCATCGCTTTTGAAGAACAAGGCAGAACTAAAAACTTTTAGAGACTTCCATTTCAATATTGAATTAAAGCAGCCTTTTCTTAGGAAACAATGTTTTAAAAATATTTTATTTAAATAATATTTTATTTAAATCCGTTCCGATGAAATATTTCAATATTTTATTTTAAATCCCTGTTTTCAGGGCATCGTTTTCATCCCTCTAACGAGAATTTTGGTTTTCTTTTTCTTCATAAAAACAACCTCGAATCTGAGAAGATCAAACAGGGAATTAAAGCGAACATTTTTCGGCTTCAATTTTTTGCGATTAAGTTAAAAATTCTAAAAATTCACGTTTAAATCAAAAGAATCATACGAAAACAACATGTGATTTACACGTGGAAAACATGTTTAAAATAAAACCAGACTGGAAAACCCCGTGACGGATCCCCATCACGGAGCGACCGACAAAGGCTTCCAATTGGCCACGAGAGGGCAGCTTCTACGGCATTTCCAGCTTCCCAAGGAGGGTGGAACAACTGGTTGGTGTTTTCATCGAAAATTGGACCACTACGCACGCAATTGGGTGCCTTAAAAGTTCATTAACGATACACTTCGTGCGAATGACGGAACGTAAGGGGGAAGGCCGGGCATGGATATTGGAGGTGGGGGCCACAGACGGGCCGCATGGGGCCGCAGGGGGGCCTTAAATGAAAAGAGAGGCCGAGAGAACCCGAGCACCGGACGACACCGGTTAAGTGATTTAAGGCCCTGCCACACTTCGGGCCTACGTAGGTCGCGATTCATGCATATTCATGAGCGATGTTTTTATATTTCCTGCGCAGTGCCCACCCATCTGGAAATTGTTAATTAATTGCGAACCGCGTGAATGTAGCCACGTTGTTTATTAAATCTGCATAAATTATGCGTCTCATTTGCATAATTTATGGTTCAATGCTACGACTCGGACGGTAATGCATGTCATCCACATTTTTAGAGCTGGAAAATTCCGCCTCTAAAAATGCAGAAGGATTAAAGACATTTTTTTTTTTAATTTAAATTAATAAATTATCTTTGAACACAATAATAATAATAATAATAAATAATAATAATAATAAATAATAATAATAATAAAAAATAATAATAAATAATAATAATAATAATAATAATAACAATAATAATAATAATAATAATAATAATAATAATAATAATAAATAATAATAATAATAATAATAATAATAATAATAACATATCGTTTGAAATAGATGAAAAAGATTTCATGTCATTTTGGAAAATCATTGTTTCCGACACAACAAAGCAAAGAAGGGAGGAATGAACGATAAATGAAAGGTTTTATTATTAAGAAGGACTTCCTTTTATATTCTTCATGTTCACCGAGAAGATGGCTATCTAAGGTCATATTTCAAGTCACCACCCTTTCCAGAGGTCACGGGGTTATCTTGTCTGCAATCACATTATTTCACATACCGTACATACCCCCCTCACGAGCATACACGTACACACGTACATAGAGCGGTACTATCTCGGTCTTTTTTTCGTTTTCTTTCGCTATCTTTCCATCTTCTTATCTGTTCACGCATCTGTCCATCTGTTCGCTTTCCATTCAACTCATTCGCCATATGGCCGTCCATCTTGCCACCCGACCATCCGTCCATTTATCCCCCTCTTCGTCCATCTATCCACTCATCCATCCATCCATCCGTCCATTCGTGCACCCCTTCATCCGTCCGTCCGTCCATCTATTCCTCCACCCTGCCATAGATCCATCCATCTACCATTCCATCCATCTTGTTTATCTTTCAAATCTCCAAATTCCAAGCAGCTCCTCAGACTAACGTCGGTGTCCGCTCCCGATTCCTCGCTGTAATGGCGCTGCACGTTAAGCCATTGTGACGTCACCAAACGATGACGAAGACGACGACGATGGCCATGGTGATGATGACGACGACGATGATGATGATGGATGAATTGAATACATTAAAGACGCCTTTTTTCTGTAAAATTTTAATTAGCAAGGATTTTATGTGAATTTTCCTAGAAATATTATTATAAATGCATTTATATTTATAATTATTAAGAAGCATTATTTATCTATTTATTTATTTATTTATTCAAAATAATCCGCAAAAATGATTTTCCACATTTTATTTAAGCACCGATGTGACTATTATTTATCTTGACGGTTCACTCATCTCACAATTTCACTATTTCACCAAGAATGACCGTCACTGGTTCTCCTCCTCTTCCTCCTCCTCCTCCTCCTCCTCCTCATTAACATCATCATTATCATCATCATCGACGTCGTCATCGTCGTCACAATCGTCCTCGTCATTGTCGTAGAGAAGAATGACAATATTATTATTTAATTTTCAATGAGAATAATTATATTTATTTTTATAATGACAATAGCAATTTAACAAAACAACAACGACGACGACGATGATGATGATGATAACCGTCATAATGGTAACATAATTGCAAAACGTAAAAACATTTCCACGCATAATTAAAATCTCCAATTAGAAAGCAAGTTACGTGCACCTGTCTGTGAATTGATTGAAAAGAAAGAATGGATGGAAGGAAAAGACGGAGAAGGAGAGGAAAACCTGCGATTTGATTGAAAACCAATTTTCAATCAGAGGTCAACAGTTCACTTTCAATCGTTTTCAACGACTCCATCAGAGGTTCCCAGTGGACCCTCGAGGCGGACGACCAAGAAGCAGGAGAAGGATTTCGCGGGAAGATACAAAACACGAACATGCGGATGATTCTGCAAGCTGCAATCACATCCAACACGAGTTGCTTCCTCGTCTCACAACCTGATCAATCAGGCGTGAAAATCAACCGAGCTTGAAATCCTTCAAAGAATTTATAAACCAATCATGATTCAGTAACGGTAAAGCATTTCAATGATTCAAGCTTTCATGTTTCCAGATGACATTATTTCAAATTACAGACGAATATTGCCTGATAAAATAAATAAATAAATAAATAAATAAATGAAACTGGTATTATTTATAAAAAAATATTATGTATTATATATTAAAGAAAATTTTTAAAAATATTTCTTTTAGGCTGAACTGAGGAATCTATAAATTTTGTTGCATAATTTAAAGGGCTCTATTTCTATATTTATTATTATTATTATTATTATTATTATTATTATTATTATTAAAGAAAATAAAGTTACACTCACCGTCAGGAATATTTGTTCCTAAAAATTTATTTGACCAGTAAAACTCAATATCAATAAAAATTTCGCAAAATTTATACCCGTGGTTTAATTTCAATGCTATTTTTCCAGCCAATCATCGCATCCGCCTTCCACCCATAAATTCTCACTCATTCACTCATTTGTTTATTCTTTCATTCATCCATTCACCTACCCATTCATTCACTCGTTCATTCACTCACTCGTTCATTAATTCACCCACTCACTCATTCACTCACTCCTACGTCGATTCGAGGCTTGGAAGAATGAATTTCAAAGCATTGTTTGAATTTGTCTCATAAAATTGTTTTAATATCTTTTTATGAACGTTTAAAGATTTTATTCTCTCAAATTGCATGGAAAATTTTTTTTTTGTGCTTTGAAAAATTTCATCGACTTCGTCTCGTCTTGACAAATGTTCCGAGTTGGTAACAAATTGGGGGGATTTTTAAACAAAACAAAAAAATAAATTAAACATAAAAATGTTTTCGCGCATCGTTGACTTTCATTCTTCACTGTCCGTGTTTCATACTTGATGTCCGAGAGAAATTCGTTTGCAGTGCTTGTGTGACATACAATGCAAGTTGTATGATGATACATACAACGTTTGTAGTAATACATAATCCACTTGTATGAACGAATTTCTCTCGGATACAAACAGTTGTTTTGGTGATACACACTTTACTTGCATGTACCAATGAACCATAGATTATCAGATGATACAAGCAGCAATCGTTGTGATACACGCAACAGTTGCGGTGATACACAACCAGGATTCCATCCGTTTGGATGGACGCAAACAGGAGATTTGTATCTAATTGCATCCCTACTTAGAATCTATACATCTTCATAACATCTTCGCGTAATTGCGCAGCTGAGCGGCCGATTAAGGCAGCAGAAAAAAAAATGTCTCCCCGTCAGGAATTTGGCGTCCAAAAAGAACCGGAAACGTTCCGCCATTTTGGCTCCATCGGTGTCAGGATTTGTGGATGTTCAGGACCGTAAATGATTATTTAGAGAACGATTTGACAGCAATTGGACGGACCAGAGAGGCTCGAAATCAGCCATTTCAAGAGCTTCCTCTTCTCAGTCGAACGTCGCTGGTAATTAGGACAAACGCATCTTACGAATTTGTCCATGGAAATCAGTCTTAATGGATGCAATTTGTTCACCTTTTCGTTGCAAGATTGGTCTTTATAACGAAGACGTTGGAATTGCTTGGATGGACGTGTTTTTTGTCTTTTAATTAATTATTTTTATTTCTTTATAACGAGAAATGAAACCGATTCGTTCGCCAGCATTTGTTTTGTGGACTTTTCCTCCATCGTCGTCTCTAATTATCGTCCAAAATCTGAATAGAAGCACTGGATTTAAAAGTGGAAATCTGTCATTTTTAAACGAAATTATTTGAAATTGTTTATTTTTGTACTTTTAATAAATATTTAATAAGAATATTTCCGAGAAACAGCGACTCAAAGACATTGACTTTCAAGAGTTTGTTGTTGTTTTTTTTTAAATATTTTTTTGGTACTAATTTCTATAAAATGTACCCAAAATTGTTAACTTTTTTTCACTCGGAATGTTTGGCTTTTCATGGGGATGTATTTGGTGGGGCATTATTTTAGCAACAAAACATGCGGGTGATTAATGGAATAGTATGGAAAAAGCCCATCCTTTCATGGTAACGAAGACGACGACGACGATGATGATGATGATAACTATGATGATAGTGATTCTAATAATGATGATGATGCTGATGATGATAATGATAGTGATGCTAATAACGATGATGATGATGGCTATGATGATAGTGATGCTAATAACGATGATGATGATGATGATGATGACTAGAACTCGTGCCATCAATGAGTACACGGAATATATGACGTAATATCGCGGACCATGTAATTTCTGACGTCCATTTTTCCAGAACGGCATCAATAATGAAAGCTTCACGCTTCACTGATCACGTGAAACAAAAACTTGTCCGTCCGATCACTCAGGAGTGCAATGAGTGATGGCAAGAATTGCAATCAATTTGTCTCTCATTTGTTCGATATTTCCTTTAATTATTATTATTATTATTTGTAAATATTATTTTAATTATTTTATTGTAAATACATTATATTAAATAATATAAATTTATTATTTATACTTAATAATTTATAATATATCTTATTTTATTTATTATTATTATTATTTTGCGATAGCCTCAAGTCGTCTTGTGAGTGATGGAAGACAGAAGAACGAATAAAGTCGGGTGCATAATTTCGACGATAATATTTTTATTATTTACGAGAACCATCGAAGCGAGGAGTTCGCTGGAAAACATAAAACAAAGATTCAAGGAGAGGCGATTCTGTGACAGGCGCTGTACCGTGAAATGCATCCTAATAATATGCCGTGTGCAACGGTCCATGGCGAATTAATGCATCCTCTTCTGCGCTGAATGGCCGGAGAAGGCATGAGAGATGCATAAAAGTAATGGGAAACAAAAAACAACTCCGCATGGGGTTAATCCAGAGTTATAAGACTTTGGACCGCGGGTGATCCGGCCCCCCTTAGCTTCGAGATCGGCATTTCAATCGGCCATTTCCGTCTATCGCTCGGAAATGACCTCCAAACGACCTTACACTCGCTTGGAGAAGCAACCCGTTGTTGTTGTTGTTGTTGCATGCTGTGTGTTGTTATTGTTGTTGTTACTGTAGTTTCTGGCAAGGCAAAACGTTATACGACGTTCCGATGTTGAAGCAACCGTGAGCAGCTCGGGGTCATCGAGTTCAGAAAAACAAAGACAAAGACTGCCGTGTTTATGATTGCTTGATTGACGTCAATAATTCATCTAAAATGTCATTCAGTCCAAAAGAAAGATTCCAGGAAGACATGTTTGTTACTATCATCATCGTCGTCATCATCATCATCATTCCTTTATCCACCACTCATTCCTTTATCCATCACTCATGCATTTATCCATCGCTCATTCGCCTATCATCCTTTTCCATCTCTTCGTACCTGCCACGGATCTCATTTCCTAATTATTTCCAAACAGCAACTTCTGCTGATGGAAACAACAAAGCATCATCATCATCATCATCGCCGTCGTACTCATGCTTTAGTAAAGTTATTCGTCTTTCTCATCATATCAGCATCACTGCCATCATCGTCATCTTCATCGTTTCAACATCAACAGCTGGAAAAGTGGAGCAACAAAAGTAATTCTTCAACAAATAATTAACAACGACCACAACAACGAAGTTGGTTCTGACAAAAATCTCATAAAAGTAAACAGCGATGACGGTCATGCCTGCAATATTGGATTTCCATGCTTTGAACTTCAACGATTCATAAACAACAACAACAACAACAACAAAATGCAACACAGATGCAACACAAGACAACACAAATACAATGCAACACACACGACTACACGACAGT
>CM067528.1:3340000-3345000 GCA_034509925.1 Hirudinaria manillensis | reverse complement strand
CTGATCTTCCTTTTCTCTCCATCTCTCCGAATGAGTGATGACGACGACGACGACATCTAACGATGATGATGGTGATGAAGAGGATAAATATATTTTATTGAAAGAATTTTAATCGAATCTAAATAATTAATTAATTAATTACCATTTTAATTATTTAATTTGTCAGTTATTTCTGACTTCAATGAGTCTAAATATTCTTTTTTTCAGCTCGAGAACGAGTCTAACGACTGCATTTATCAATTTCTTGGTTTCACCTCGTTTTAAGTCTTTATCATCAGCGGCATCATGACAGTCATCATGACAACCATCATCACCATCATCATCATCATCTTCTCCCTCTTCATCATCTTCTTCATCGTCTTCACTAAAGTTGTCGTCGCAGAAGTAAGTACTGGAGAAGTGTGCAGTTTAATTGACTTAGCAGCAAAGTGCTTCTCTCGGATGGATGCGTGGATCATCAAGTGGACGACATCAAGTGGTCCTTCGCAAGCATTTCCAGCTGGAACGTACGTTGCACCCGATGAACTCACCCATCACGGAATCGCATCAAAAAAGGTTTCCATAATTTGATTCAAATTCCTATAATTTCTTTCTTTTTGCAACAAATTATGGCAATAATCAGCAATAAACATAAACGCATAAAGACAAACAACGACTGGAAACGAATCCTTATAACCAACATACCCTAGCTAAGACGAATCAACTACCCTAACCCTGTCCGCAAGACAGCTTTCACGCTACCTTAGGGATAAAAGCGTAGGATAAAACAGAAGATATTTTGAAAATAAAAGAATAAATTGAATAATTAGCAAAGGATTAATAATTAATAAAGAGACGATAAATATTTCATGAATAATTTACATTTTAATAGATAGTCGCTCCCATCATGAATATTAATTAATTGTTTCCCCCTCGTGACAGGAATCCTGGCATCGATTCAAGCCCAGTGAACACATGCACGCACGTCTGCACGCACGCACACACCATCATCATCATCATCCTTCCACCACCACTCACCCACCCTGCAGTCCACCCTGCGGTCCACCCAACTCCACCCTGACATGTTGAGGATGGATCCACGATGCAAGGGTCTCGTAGATTTCGAGTGACTCTTCGGTTTCGCCTCGAAAATGTCTTAAAGAAGGAGCGTAAATTTTTTAAACCAGCAGCACGTGATCTGCTGTTTGTCTGTCTGTTTGTTTGTTTATTGTTGTTGTTGTTGTTTTTTCTATCGTTTCCATTGTTGATTGCAGTTGGTTTGTTTGAGGTCGTTGCACTGCGATTCTTTGAAGTCGGTCCATTCCTGGTTATCATCACAATCGTAATCGTCATCATTACCATTATCCTAACCATCGTCATCGTCACCATCATCATCACCACCATCATCGTCGTCATCATCATTATTATCAGTGCTCTGGAATTGTAATAGGCAAGTTCCATTACAGTCGTCGGAGGATGACTCGCGCTCGGTGCTCGTAGCAATGTTAATGAAGGTCTGTCGGGTATAATAGGAAACTAATTGAGCGTAAGGTAATAAAATTCGTCTTGTGCGGTCGGAAAAGGGGAAGAATCATTTGTCAGGAGCACTTTAAGGAGCCATAAAGCATGCTTCCAGTTGCAAAACTCAAGAGAAGCAGACATCCGGAAGAAACAACCGGTTCCACCTGGATCGTTCCTCATACCGTATAGGTGTTCGCGGCGACACCTGAACGAGCTCCTGCGACGGGGATTCGTCAAATGTTTTCCTTTACTTTCACTCGCCATTCACTCATCTTCCGTCCTCACGCGAGCAGGAAGCAGAAAAAAAATCTCTCAGAAACGAATCTCACTGGAAATAATTCATTGAAAACACCTCTTTATTTTGCACACACGACAGAGAAAGAGACAGACAGACAGACAAATAGACAGAGAGCTAAGTAGCTCCGCTAGGAATAGATGAATCCGGCATATTGAATGCCACATTGCCTCTGCCCCAAGCCTTCCACACCCCCCCCCACCCCCCAGATTGACGATCCACCTGTCATTCGCGCCAACAGCTCCAGACGACAGAGTAGCAGGTCGGCGCGAAACAAAAGACTTTTACCGCTCTGGCGTGACTTCGGACGTGGAACGATTGCTGAGGTGAAGGAGGAGTAGAAAGTGCTTCATCCTTTGTCGAGATCACGTGATGGTTATGATGATTGTTGGTGATGATGATGATTGGCTTGATGGTGATGATGATGATTGGCTTGATGGTGATGATGATGATCGCGAAGATTTCCTTTTTTGGTAAAACTGATTTATTCCGTTTATTTACAACAGTTTGGATTTTTTTTTATTTATACGATAAAATTTTCTAATTTTCATTCGGACGTCAACATAGTTATTAAAATTGATAAAAATATTATTATTATTATTATTACTACTATTATTATTATTATTCTGTCATCACTTTCTATTGCCATTATGTAATAAATATAATTATTGTTGTTATTATATTATATTAACATAATTATTATTAATATAATAATTATTAATATATATATATATATATTAAAATATATTATTAACAGTAATAATGCATTTGTCATAATCACGATGATGAAGATGAAGAAGAAGATGATGATGAAGGACGTTATTATGGTTTACTGAATGGATAACGAGGAACTCTCGTCCAGGCGAATGGTTTGTCTGAATTGGCGGAATGATTCCATTCATCGGCGGATGTTGTTGCATGTTGGAACTTGCAATGCGCTGCTAAGCGATTGCCTCTCAGAGGTGGAAGCCAATTATTGATCATTATGAGTTAACGACTGTTTGTTTGTTTGTTTGTTCCATACAACAACAACAACTACGACTACGACGACGATGACGATGAAGACGGCGACTACCACGTCGACGACAGCAGCAACAGCGACAGCGTCGTCGTCGTTGTCAACGATTGCGACGTCCATTACTACTTTGATTCTTTCGAACTCCCCTCTGTCATCATTTGCGTCATTACTTGTCATTTGCGTTACTTTTGGACAAAGAACTTGCTTACAACTTGCCATCTCGACATGGTAGAGTCTACCACAAGGAGCTGCTTCATATTTCATCATCATCGTCGTCGTCGTCACCATCATCATTACAGTCATCATCATCATCATCAGCATCATTCAAGAGCCTTCTCAACTGCACAATTTCCCATCATGGCACAAACAGGTAACCTACGACACCTGCAGTTTAAGTCCTGAAAGTGTTTCTTTGTGAGACGAGGACATGTTGAAATTCATTTGTTTTCAAACATTCAACAACAACAACAACAACATTCAACATTCAACATTCAACAACAACATGTAGCAACTACAATGACGACAGAAGCAACAACCATCAACAATACCGTGGATCATCATCGACTGGTTTTCTAGATATTCAAATTTATTACAATTATTATTCATATAAATATTAAATAAACAATTAAAAAACATTTGTTTCAATTTAATTAATTAATAATAAATAATTCATTTAAAGGTTTATTTTCGCATATATAATTTCCCGGTATCCAGAATATAAATTTTTTTCTTTTAAAATTAATTATTTAAAAACAATTTAATTTCATTTCAGGTTGAAATGATTTAAAAGAAATTAGTCAAAATTAATTGACGTCTTTTCTCGGAATTAAAAATTGTTTAAAAAAATTAAAAATTATTTTCGAGCCAATTTCGATTTTAATTCTGTCAAAAACATCAACATTTCACAAAATCAGGCAAAAAATAATAATAATAATAATAATTTCAGCATTATTTATTTATTTCCAATTAATTTTGTTAAGTCAAATAATTCCATTTGAATTATAATTACAAATATTTTATTATTTTGCACTAAAATTTTAAAATATTTTCATTTTACAACCGAGCGGGAAATTCGATTAAAGAATTATCTTGACAAATAACACGATTATGCCGGAAATGAACATCGACGATAAGAAAACAAAGAACTTGAAAACCCGAAAACATAATCAGGAAACAAAGAATTTTTATTACCAAATTACTGAAATTTTAAAATTTGATTATTAAACCAGCTTTTAAAGTCTGATAAAGCTGCTGATAAATAGGAGAGAATGAGAGACTCACACACACACACACGCACACACACACACACATAGAGATAGCAAAACAAAGAGAGGTGACAAGAGGAGGGGTGCTGCTGGCGGGCCACAAGCGATCCGGACACGGCCTGCCAAAAGTCCTGCGCTCCCCCGGCGTCAAATGAAAGCTTATTGGCTCAGAAGCTTTCAATGGCCGGCATCCTTGCCTCGCGTCACGTGACGGAAGTTGCTGGAAAAATTGGCTCCTTGGTGTTTTACGAGTCCAGGAGTAACTCAATTGTGCCGAGAGGAGGTTATGAATAAATTTTTAATTGGGAGTTAGCCATGTCCGGTTTTATGGGGCCATAAACATCTTGGGTTTCAACCCACTGAGGAAGGAATCGATCCCCTGGCTACCCATTCCACTCGCCCAAAGTACCCCGCGCATCGCTCATCTGCCAGTCCATCCAGCATTCATTCATTCGTCCATCCATTCGTTCATTCATTCATTCATTCACTCATTGATTCATTCATTCATCCAGTATCCACCCACCCAACCATCCATTCATTCATTCATTCATCCTCTGAACTCTCCTGCATTCATTCCACGTGTTTCTTGTTTTATTTTTATTTTCAGCACAACCCTTGCGTCCAATAAGATGGCCTCCGTTCTTCTGGAGTTTGTTAAAAGAAGCCGAATTTAAAAAGCTGGGGAATTCCAGCTCTTCTGATGTCGAATTAATCAAGTGAGTGCTCGTGGGGAATCCCAAGTTTTATTTTTATTACTTTTGCTTTCGTCTGGGTTTTTTTTTATTTTTGTTATTATTATTATTATTATTATTATTATTATTATTATTATTATTATTATTATTATTATTATTTTTTTTTTTTATTTTTGTTATTATTATTATTATTATTTGTTTTGTTTTAGCAAAAGAACGAGAGATTAATT
>CM067528.1:3162500-3332500 GCA_034509925.1 Hirudinaria manillensis | reverse complement strand
ACATATGCTTGGAGAGATTTTGTTCCTATTTTTGAATATTTTTCTCCTATTTTTCCTCTATTTATTCTCAAAAATACTGGAATATTTGCCGATTATTTACTGCAAAACGGCAGCTTCAAGTACTCACAACCGATGGAATGCGATTTTTATTTGCCTGGAATTTATTATGGTTTATTATGCCGAAAAAAGATATTTATTTTCTCCGTCAACATATTATTGGCGATTCTTCTTTTCTGCTATGTTTTCCATTTTGTTATTATTATCTCATTCTTTTCTGTTTTTTTGTTTTGTTTTTTTTTTTTTTATCTTTTCATCGTTCGGATTTTAATTATTTTGAATAATTATTTCTTATTTTTTTACGACCGCTTTCGGATTTTCGCTCTTTTCTCTTGAAGGAAACTCGCTCTTGGAATTGCTTTGTTTCCAGAGTTGATTCATCAAACAACGACCACGCAAGGCATGCAACAACGCACGACGACGCCGTCAACAACAACAACAACAGCAACAACATTTGCTTCTAAAAGGAAAAGCGACAATCAACTCAAAAATTCTATTTGAATATTAGAACAGAAAAATTATTATTTTTATTATTATTATTATTTATTAATATTATTATTATTATTATTATTGTAATTTTTTCAAATGGTTGCAAGCCATTTATATTCTCGGCCGAAAATTTAATTAAAATAAATATTACTTAATAACCATAATTAAATAAATAAATAAATAAATAATATTATTATTATTGTTATTACATTTTTTTTTAATAATCGAAAATATCAAATGGAAGCTTTTTAAAGATTTAATTTCCTATTAATTCAAATATTAATCACCAAGTTTTCCTCATTTCAACCCTGTTTTATGGCTTCCAATTTTAATTTTTATTTATATTAAATAATAATAATAACAATAATAAATAATAACGTTTTTATTGTTTATTTATTGATTTATTAATTTTAATATTAATTAACTTATTTATTTATTTTATTTTTTTATTTTTTCCATTTATTTTTATCATTTATTTATTAATTTATTATTTATTAATTTTTTTATGAAATATTTGATCTCGCTCCTCAGAAGAAAAACAAAGTCAAAATAAATTTTCAAAATAATAAATTTGAAATATATTTTAAATATATTTTAAATGTAATTAAAATGTATTACGATTCAATCATGATTTAAGCTGTAATTTCTTGTAAATCCTTGCCTTGATAATGATCTTCGCGCTAGTTTGTTTACAGTCAGACGAACGACAAAAGATAAAATCCTAATTTCCAAACAGGTTTTTCCAGGATATCACGTGGGATGACAAATGCAGGAATTTGGAAAATCTTTGAAATTCAATTTTCACATTTTCTTTTTTATTCCTTAAAATCTTCTTAAACCAATTCAATTTAAACCTGCTCAAAAATGCACTGCTTACTCGAATGCATCTAGGTGAGGTTAAACAGAAGATAATGATAATAATAAATAAATAAATAAATAAATAAATATTTAAATTTAAATAAATGAATAAATTATCGTTATTAAAATCATTGAATTGCTAGATTAAATTAAAAATAAACATCGTTCGATATTGGAAAGATAAAAGTCATTCTTCACGTCATAGAAAGCATATAATTGGGTTCTCGGAATCAATAATTTTGTTGCAAGAGTTGCACCAGTTGAAAGTAATTATCGCCAGCTCCACCTCCGCCAACACCTGGACTGCTTTTCCAATAATCACCAACGCATCAAAGTCCGGTCGGCGATTCTCGTGCGTAAAGTCGGCATAAACAATATGGCCGACTGTCCAGAAAAAACACGTGACCGGAAGCCGAAATCAGCCGTTACGACGGACGAAAATGGCGCCTGGACATCATTCGGGTCAGATTTCGAGGTTGCGCTGTTATTTGCTGGGCACCCTTTGACTCATCAATGGGAGGTCATCGGGGTCAACGCTGTGACGTAGCAAGTCCTCCAAGTAATTCCTTATGCAACGCCATCATCGCCGTATAGTCCTCAGACGCTTCGCATGGATATTTGAATGAATAGTCGTCTTCGTCGTCGTCATCCTCACCATCATCGTTATTGTCGTCATCATCACCATCGTCATCGTCGTCGTCATCGTCGTCATCCGCAGATAATGGGGTCAAACGTCCTCAACTCTTTTTTTTCTCAGCTGACATTTACGGAAAATGCGATAGAATTTTAATGAAAATAGAAATTCCGAAATAAAAACAATGGGGGGGGGGGTTTATTAAATTTAAAATTTAATAATTAAAATGCTTCCAAAAAGTAAAAAAATATTCTTAAATAAATTATTACGAAAGTTCAGAAGTGAAGGATCAGCGAAAGAATTCTTACGCGGAGCGTATTTATTTATTTATTTATTTTTTTTTTATTTTTATTTTTTTTAAATTGATTAAAGTCGGCCATGTTTATGACTGCATGAGGAAAGTGGGATCACAACTTACGATTATCTGAGATTAAGGCTGCCAAAATGGAATTGCCATTTTACATTTTAAGAAAGAATTTTCTTTCTCAAATGAGAATCGAGACGTAAAAACGGACGCCATCGAAGCTTTCTTTTGAGTTCAAACCAAGTCCCACCAGCAACAACAACAACAACGACGACGACAACACCTCGAGGACAACGACAACGACGCTGAGCATCATCATCATCATCATCATCAACAACAACAACAACCACGACAATCAAAAGGGTTGTGAAAAATGATGAACTTCGCTTGCATTTTATGTCACTTTGAGTCTCTCCTTCCGAGAAACCACGATGACTTGCGGCAATTTCTTTCCAAAGAGCTTGTTGTTGTTGCTGTTGTTGTTGTTGTTCAGGACCCTCGGTGAAAACATAAAGAGGTATAAAACTTATGATACAAACGACAAGGTGAGGTATCCGTGCTGTGCCTCGTTTTGTTGCAAAAGAAATGCAAAAATGCCAGACGAGTAATGGCCGAGCGGCAATTTTTGTTTCTGAAACAAATAACTCACCTCCTATCGTCTGTTTTGCCCGGGGCCAATAAGTGCTTCCAGGGTTTGGAAGGTGCTGATGCGTTTCGAAATGTTTCACAGCCTGTGATTCATTCATGACATTTTTCAACCTTATTATTATTATTATTGTTATTATAATTATTATTGTTATTATTATTGTTATTATTATTATTATTATTATTATTATTATTATTACTATTATTATTATTATTATTATTATTATTATTATTATTATTATTATTATTATTATCATTATTATTATTATTATTATTGTACCAATTGCTGACGTTGTTACTGGTAATAGTCGCTTGTTTTTATTCACGTGCTAAGATAATAAATGGAATTTATCTCAATTTCTGAACAAAAACCATCCTAGATTTAATAATTCCATGGTCTTTCCAAATCTCAGGCGTGGATTTTTCTCGAAAGATGATGAATAACGAGAAATTATTCGAAAAGCGATTTTTAAAATGAAACAAAAATTCTTCTCCATGTCTTGACATTGTTTATTTCGAAATTATTGATTATTTATCGGATAAATTATTGTTAAGTTAATCATCTGGATTGAAATTTAATGGCCTGTTGGGTGAGTGCATCCCTGTTGTACACATTTTCGATCCAAAGAACCCTTCAAGAATCTTCCTTCCATCCTTCGGTTGACGAAATTTTTCAAACACATAAACGCTTGCTTTGATGGAGCTTGACACGGGATGATCACGTGACGTTATGACGCTGTCATGATCACGTGATGTTGTGACGTCATAGGGGCTGTCCATCGCAAGTCAGGAGACCTTCGGAATTCCACCAAAATCCCCATGCGTTCGCGCCTTTTCCACTTTCGCGCCAAATTCTGCGCGAAAGGATATTTTTTTCGGCCATTTCTCGGCTGGTAACGATAATACACCCGCTGAGAGAACAAAAATATTGTTTTTTTGTAATTTTTTTTTTGGCGCGCAAAAATCAAACGATAGAAAAGCGTCAAAAGTTGCGCATAATTGACGAGGGAGTGCAATCATCAGTCTTATGAAAAGCCCGCGAATTAAACGAAAATAAAGTGCTGCCCGAGCTTTGAAAAGTCAGGAGCAAATAAAACTCCGTGAATGACAGATGGTGGAATAAATGACGCCGTCGGACTGGAAAAGGGAACGAATCGAAGCAGGTGGAAAATGTTATCACATCACGGCATCAAAACGACACATCACAACATCACAACACAACATCACAACAACACATCGCAACATCGCAACACCACAAGTTGACAGAAAGGTCTCGAATCCAGTCAGACTTTAAAGAACATTGGAAGTCTTTCTGTCCAGCATTTCATTGTTGTCAGCTTAATTAATAAACTGGGCTACAGTTGAGCATAACAATTGCAATGCAACACAATGTAAAACAAAAGAAGAAGAAAGAGAAGAAGAAGAAAAAGAAACAACAGAAACCCATTTTAAAAAAAGAAAAAAATGAACAATGCAAAGATGAAGAAATGGCAGGTTTTCGGATCCTCTTAACAGCTGTTCAACTCCTGCACTGAGCCATGATTGGACGCCATGTTTTTCAAAGTTTTCGAGAAGGAAATTCCGCTAAACACATGCGTCCCGGTAGCCCGAAGGAACGTTAATTCTGTTTCAATCCATTGAGAAAAGATGGAAAGATCGGAACGGAGGAGGAAAATATTGCCCGGAGTGGAGGAATGGAGAGAAGAAGGGACGGAGAGTGTGCGATGATACGTCATCCGGCGTGAAGAATCATCCTTTTTGGAGCCATCAACGCCTGAACATCGATCGAGATACATCAAGATGAGATAAAGCTCTTCCATGCGCACCAACGTCCATGGGTGGATCCATCCGTGAGTGCTCTCTCGTGCCACCCCCACCACCCATCCTTGCCAACCCCTCAAAGTGGGTAGAGACGCCCGTAGAGTTGGGGCGGTCTGCTAATAAAGAACGGGCAGAGCCACTCTGAAATGCGCGCGCATACATCGACAATTAGGGCAGTTGCAGTCAGAAGTATGAACACTCTACTCAATAGGAGGGACGGACCCACTCATAAATACCCACTTCCACCTCATAGAACGTGGGTGAATCCGCCCCCTTTGGATTTGGCGTGGATCGGCCGCGTGGCCGTATTGGTCGCGGTATATGCCATCCGCGAGACTTTTATGTTCATTTTTATTCTTCGGATCTGCAAAAGCCCATTGTGTTGGAGTGATGTTGTTGTTGTTGTCGCTGTTGTTGGCGTCGTTGTTAGACGCTGTCAAAGTTGTCGATATTGTTGGTTTTGTTTATGTGGAGTTGTTATTGTTGTTGTTGCTGTTTTTGAAGCGATTGAGTTGTTGCCTACTGACCTGTTCACCGCCATCTATCGAGGAAAAAAACCTCCTCTCAGCATTTGAAATGTTTTACTGAGGTTTCAGGATTAAATTCGTTTCAAAGCATTCCTTGTCATGGACGGATTTTAATGTGAAATATCTGTTCTCAATTATTTACGAATATTTCGACATTATCGCTATTACATTAAGACATTTTTTACCTTCAAGACTTCCCCCGAAACAAAAAATCTCTGCATAATCTCCATAAGATTTTTCCGTAATTTATTTTTCCAAGCAAACAGAAAACGAAATTTCATAGGAGGCTTTTCAGTGATTCAAATATTTATAAAAAGTATTTAATGAAAAGTAATTTATTTATTTATATATATATATTATTCTAAAAATCATTTTTATAAATCCATAAAAATCGATTTCAATCAAAGTTCAGGCCGTCAACCGATTGAACTTTGCATGGGATTGAGTGATTGATTCGATGAGGTGGAAAAAACGAAGGCCTAGAGAAGGAGAAGAAAATAATTCTTTCGTGCCTTTGAATATTCCTTAGAAGCATTATGCAATTGTTATTAATTGAGTCAATTAGTGCAGATCCGATGTAACAGAATCCCGCGATGATTCGAAACCATTTCTGAAAATCTGCCATTTTCCCGCCATTTCGTTGATTTTTTTGTTTTTTTTCTCTCGGAATATTTCTCTTCTAGTATCTGTGAATAATTTTCTGTCCTCTTTCGATGGTCTACGACGGTCTTCTGCTTCCATTCGACATGGAAATGGAGTCTCGGACGTTGAGAAAGAAGCTATAGCGACCTGGTATGCAATAAATTTTGAAATATTTAGATTTTGTCCACGATAAGCGGACACTCTTAATGTCGGTGAGCCATCCTTGGGAGCTTTTTGGATGATCACGGCCCATGAATGTGGCACATAAATGTACAGAATCTTCGAACATCGACAGAAGATGATGATAAAAAGTCCGAGATAAAAACTTTTAAATAAACGTTTAAATCAGTTTTTCTTTCGAATATTTTCTTAAGAAATCCATGTCCTATTCTGTCATTCTTCATTAGGTTTCATCATCAGTCTTGTGACGTTTGGAGATAACCTTCTGGATCATGGTTTTTCCAACAGTGATGGAAGACCACACGCGTGTCACTTCCAGCGCATGTAAACATTGTCTCTTCGACTCTATGTGCCGTGCACCGGTTACTAAGGTTATGTATTCTTCCGCGTTAGCTAATCATCGGGTAGACAATTTAACCAGGGTGTAATAAAAAATATTATTGAATAATTCATATTTACGTTTATCGCTTTATATTATAATGTGGCAATAAACATAATCCGAATGCTCTCTGAGACGTCAGGGTTGGGGAAAAGCCCATTCACCGTTTTTGTCCTTCATCAATATTCTGTCGCTCGAAAGTACAAGCAATAAAGAGGCCAGCAGAAATTTGAAGCCCCCGATGTATTTTAATATCCTCCTATCAATCATATTTCATTTTTAATGTCTAAGATAAATCTTTTCGCAACTTTTACGGCCGTGTAAGAATGTTTGGAATGTGATAATACCCGATAATAACGACCCTCTAAACCATGGACCCCTTTCTCCACCCCCGCCTCCCATTCAACGATGTGTGTCCCGCGTCGTAGCAAGGATCTTCGGGTCAAGCCGATGTTTGGGGAGATTTAAGAAAGAATAAGAAGTCGAATAAGGAAATAAATTGGAAAAAATGCGTTGCCCATTTATTCGAGTCTACCCCATGAGCCATCCATCCACTCATCAGACCGTCTGCTTCCAGCCCGGGAAAATCTTAAAACTTGGCTTATTTACTTTGAAAACATTACCGAGCTAAGAGATGTTTGTGTTTTTTTTTTTAAATCTTTTTATGTAAGACCTGTCGATCAAAAATAAAGAAATTATTTGGCACTTTTTAGGACAAATATTTGAAAAATTTCAATCTATAATTACCAACGTGCGAGGCAAGCAAAAGCGAGAGACTCATAAATTGTGTTAAGGCTGTTAAGAGGCTGATCTGGAGAATAGAGTATATGAGTTCACCCCTACCTGTGTCCATACGTTTGGGTACCTGAATTGCTATCTGTGTACGTACCAGAATGTTTTTAGCTATTGTAGTTGTTGCTATTATTATGATTTTTCTTGTTATTGTTGCTAATACTCATGTTGTTAAAATACATAAATTCGATGATTGATTTTAAATCGACTAAAACATTGCAACTCCGGCAGATTTGTTATTATCATTCCGTCACCCTTCGTCGTGCAGGGTCCGATAGTGCCGATAGGGCTTAATACCTGGCCGTGCCGACACAGGCATAAAAGGGATGAGCGGGAAACGCTTTGATAGGAGAACAATGGCTGACGTGGCCCAGGTTTATCTCCAGGTCCTAAACGCCGTCCTTCGTGCGTGGATGCACATGTACTTAGGTGGAGAAGTGGAAGAAGAAAAAGAAGAAGAAGAGGGAGAAGAGGAAAAAGAAGGAGAAGGAGATCCACTCTTATTGATGGAGGCCACGCCTGGAAGACAACTCCATCGTCGTTAGTAATGTCTCTTTTTTCCTGACGTGAATAAATGCCTTCCCGGATGCCCTAATAGAAATAATAATAATCATAATAATAAAAATAATAACAAACTGCAATTCAAGTTGAATGATCTCCAGTATGCAATCGAGCACAGCATCCTCTATGCGTATAGTTTTGGATCACAAGGCGTTGTATTAATAAAAGCAGTCATAACGTGAAAATGCGACCCATAAACGTCGCTGACCGCTCCGAATACGGGCCTAAATAAGAGTCGATCCACTGAGAGCGTTGAACGTTTCTCCATCGTACGAAGATATAAATCATTTTAAGAGGCAAAAACATTTGCAAATTAACTGGGCGTCTTCAGCCGAAGAATTATCGTTTCTAAGCACCAAGGCGAGCGCCCGCGGTACGACGGTACTTGTATTTTTGTTTTCAATCGCCATAAAAATACACCGAGAATGCCAAGGTCAAATTGTCCGTAGACAGAGAAGAAACGAAAACACCGAAATATCGCTCGTAAAACGTTTTTCTGCAATCAAACGCGCGTAACTCTTGACCGTAAAACTGCAACGGTCGGCATTTTAAAACTAATTGTCCTATTTTCATACGCCGGGCGATAATAGGAGAGTAACTTTCTAATCTATGCTCGATGCCGGGGAGTGAGAATGCAGAGGACAATAAAATCAATCCTATTGGTCGCTAGCGCTGGAGATGACTTTGGGTATTTGCATTTGCGATACCCAAGGGTGACGTCATGCCAGTGAAAATAATTTTATTCGTCTAATTTAATTACTCAACCCGGTCCTGCCATCTTCGTATTTCTAGAATTTTTTTTTTTTGAAGAATCAAGCGATGCTGGCTGTGAATTTGGTGACCAATTGGAAGGCAATTTGGACTTCTTAGATATTTTTCTTTTTCTCTGTCTTTGCCATGAGTATATAATTAATAATGTTTATTATTATTATTATTATTATTATTATTATTATTATTATTATTGTTGTTGTTGTTGATGTTATTATTATTATTATTGTTATTGTTATTATTATTAATTAATTAGTGAGAGTAATGCTAAAAATTTCAGGTGGGCATCAAATGATATTCGAATGTTCACGTAAACCAGGCTCAGTCCGTTGGGTTCACGACGCTGAGACAATTGAAAGAAGAAACAGCGAATGAATGAATTAGTGAGTGAGTGAGTGAGTGAGTGAATGAATTAATTAATTTCAAAACAATTGGAAACAGAAAAAATAAAATAAAATATCGTCTCTGTTTTCTGAATCGAGAAAAGATTCCATTTGAACATGAGTAATGACTCCGACGGCTCCTATGATGTGAGGCCATGTTGGAAAGATTAAATTTATATTCATTAATATGACTCTGATTGGATTAAAGATGACAAATAGCTCCACCCATCCTTGGGGTAAGCATTCTTGCTCCATGATTTTGGTTTGTGCTCCCAGAAAACGCCGCGTCATAATATCCAGATATTATTTCAAAACATCGATTTCAATAACATTTTAAAATTATTCCGTGCAGGTTTCACGGACGAACGTAGATTGAAACATTTTTTTTAAATAATAAAAAAAGAATTATTCATTAAACAGGAGAGAGAGAAAAAATCCTTCTAAAAATGAAGAAACGAAGACAACTGGAGAGACTTTAAAGGATAAAATGCCCGCGGAAATTGAAAAGTTTATGAAGGAATGTCGGAAGCCCATTCAGTTTATGAAGTCGCTCATTGGATTAAATTGGAATAAACCGAGAATTAATTTGATTAAACTCGGCATTTACCACGAGTTAATCAATTAATTCGAGATATTCAAGGGCTTCCAACTAATCACTTATTCATGGATTACTAATTACCCACTAGCATGAATGGTAATGAGCCGATCGTTTTGCCATTAATAATACATCCCCTTAAATTTAAATATTAAACGCCATTTGCCTGGCACCCGACGCCAAGCTAATAGCGCCATAAATGCTAATGAAGCCGATTAATTATTCAAAATGACATTAACATTTCATGGCCAATAATATTAAATTTACTCGAGCCTCCACCCCCAGCCTGAGGACCGGAAGTTGATGGGAAGTCATTCCAGTGCATCACGTGGTCGCTGTTGGTGGCAAATTCTTTTAAATTTTAACTCCTCCTTCCGTGACATAATTGGCAACTCCATTGCCCTTTTAGGACCAAACTTCTCGCACGTGAGTCCTGATTGAACTTGACCTAATTAGACCGATGGCATGATTATTATTATTATTATTATTATTATTATTATTATTATTATTATCATCATCATCACCGTTATTATTATCGGTGACAGCTCGTAGGCTCGTGTTTCTTAGTTTTGTTTACATTTTCTTCCGCCAGCTTCCTTCACTGGTGACTGAAACTCATCATCATCATCATCATCATCACCATCATCATCTCGTTTTCCATCGTGACTAACATTGCTCAAATATCATCGTCGTCGTCGTCGTCGTCATGGCAGTCACTTTCTAAGTATGTCACTGCCTGAGAAAATAAAATGTCATGTTCTCTTTGACATGAAATTTCGCCCTCTCCATCATCGTCGTTGTCATCTTCATCGTAATCGCCGTCATCGTCGTCGTTGACATCGAAATCATCCTTTATGCAACAAATTAAATTACTCCGTGACCCTCACAGTAATAATAATAATAATAATAATAATAATAATAATAATAATAATAATATAATAGTAATAATAATAATAATAATAATAATAATAATAATAGTAATAATAATAATAGTCATCGTCGTCGTCGTCGTCTTCGTCAGTAGCGCCGTGCATCGGACTCCAGCAGCATTGCAAACAATGATGACGTAAATAAAAGGGAGTCAATGACGTCATGACAACAATGGCGTCCTCCGAGGAAGTTTATTGAGTGAGTCACGCACAGCTGATGACGTAAGTGGTTGTCATGGAAACGAACTTGCTTTATGAAGTCGTCTCCGTTTGGATCCGGTGACCGTCCGTCCGTCCTCCAGTTTTTTTTCTTTTTACGGATTGAAACTTTAGAAGCTTTTAATCTCATCATTTTTTTTGCCATTATTATAATTATTATAATAATAAACATACCATTATTATTATTATCAATATTATTATTATTATACACTATTACTGTTATAATGTAATATATTATTATTATTATTATTATTATTATTATCATTATTATTATTATTATTATTATTATTATTATCATTATCATTATCATTATTATTATTATTATTATTATCATTATTATTATTATCATTATTATTATTATTATTATTATTATTATTATTATTATTATTATTATTATTATTATTATTATTATTATTATTATTATTATTATTATCATTATTATATCAATTATTTTATTTTTCTTAATTACGTGATTGAACGATTCCTACCTATCCTTCTAACAACACATTTTTCGCAGGTTGATTCGCATTGTAAGATCACTTTGTTGCAAACCAAAAGGCAAAGGGAGTTGAGTTCGGATATGAGCTGCCAGAAAAATAATAGAGCATAATAGCACTCTGGAACTCTGCAAGGTCAGAACGAGAGGACGTCAATCATTTATTCAAAAAAAAACAAAAAAAAAACAAAAAGAAAAATGGAGGATTGATGATTTGCAAGAGGAGCAATAAGCATCACAAATCGCTGAGCCGAGAGACATTTTATGTTTTCGCAACCGTAAATAACGCGGGGATATTAATGCAGCTAATTTTATCCACTCATCTCTAAACAAACACGCCATCATATCTGGAGAGCCATCCATAAGCTCCCTGGACCTCCCAGCGTGCCGATTCGACGCTCAGAGACCGTGGTCATTTATAAAACTTTACAACACCGGTGGTCCCCGTGGGCGGGTGGGTGGATGGGTGGATGGGTGGCCGATGTTGGTGTAATTAGGTCGAACGGATGACTTAACTCCCTGCTTAGGGTTCGTTTAATCCATTATTGATTCTTTAAAAATTCGTTATAGAAAAATTCTAAATTTGTTTTAAAATGAAATTGTTGTTGTGGTTATTGTTGCAGTTATTGTTGTTGTTGTTCGTGTTTCCTAGGCAGGAAACAGAAGACTTATTTTAATTAAAAATATTTTCCATCTTCTTCTGGAGGAACGTTCATTAGCTGCTGTGGCAGTTTCGATCTTGAATCTCAGAAATGATTTGCTTTCAGAGTGGAATCGGTTTCAATCAATCAATCAATCAATCAATCAATCAATCAATCAATCAATCAATCAATCAATCAATCAATCAATCAATCAATCAATCAGTCAATCAATCAATCAATCAATCAATCAATCAATCAATCAATCAATCAATCAATCAATCAATCAATCAATCAATCAAGCAATCAACCAACCAATCGATCAATCGATCAATTATTATTTTGTTATTATTATCATTAAGTGAATAAATAAATAAATAAATAAATAATAGCAACAGCGATCGAAGCGAATGCGATGCTGATGCGATTTCGAGAGAATAACTTCCAGCTTTTGGAAATAATTTACGAAATCACATGAGCACACGAGCACAAGAGCACACGAGCACAAATAAACTCCGGCGATTCAATAATAGGATGTAATAATAGCAAAGACATCGGAGTTATTTGATTTCCTGATTTCGAGAAGGAGAACGAAGCCGGAGATGGAATTAAATGCTTCGATTATATTTCTATTCCATCGGTTTGTTTACCTTATTCCTATTATTATTATGATTGTTATTATTATTATTATTAATATTATTGTTATTATTATTATTATCGCCATTATTATTATTATTATTTGTTATTCCTATATCACATTATTTTACACTTAAATATTCATTTTATTTGCATTATGTTTCTACTTCGTTTTTATTTATTTATTTGATTGTTTATTGTATTTAATTATGTTATTTCTGTTCCTTGGAGCAAATAAATACCTGTCTGGCGCGCAAAAAATCGACTTCAGTCATTTTTCCTAAATAATTCATTAATTTATGTCTTAATTCATTAATTTATGTATAATTTCTTTGCATTATTAATTATACTTTAAACACAGATTCGCAAAGTCCCGCGTTAAAACATTTTAACGACGAAATCCCGGAGCCATGAGCAACTCTTTCGGAGTCGTCCGAGTGACCACCGTGGACTACCCACGGCGTCCCCGGACACCCAAGAATGAGGGGGCAGAGACTGTAACAACTCCAGTGCAACGATGCAAGCCAATGAATTCGACACAAAATAATCTCTTGGCTTCGATATTAGCATACGGAAGAAAACGATGATGAAGATGATGATGGCGATGACGGTGGCGAAGACGATGACGACAATGACGACGACGACGATGATGATGATGGGTACATCTCGTCGAGTGATGGCCTCGTGGGAGATCAAGTCACATCCACAGCAGATGGACTCCTTCTTGTACAGAGACAGACGACATTCTGGTGAATATTTTTTTTCTTCGGAGAAATTGCAAAATAATGTTTCTCTGCTAAATCCCGTTTATGAGGGAAGCGTCGCAGGCTTTTAGCACGTGGTCGAGAAAAATGCTCGTTGTGGATAAAAAAAAATAACAATATAAAAGAAAGAAAAAAACGTGTCATTCACTGGACGCGTCTATTAATGAAAGAACGAATGAATTGCAAAATCTTTCTTATGATACAAATACAGTTTACTATCAATCCGCTTATCAATCTGTTTAGAAACTCGTCAGAATCATCTGCACTAGGATTTCCCTCTCGTCGTGTCTTCATGAATACTTTTTCCAATAATTAAAAGCAGCTGTTCAGAATCAAAGTTGCCTTCAAAAGCGTGTCTTACCTGCTCCCAAAAGACACAGGTACAGGTTCAGTACACCAGCGAATGAATGATGAACATATGGACTCAAAAAAAATATAAAGAAAAAAATTGGCAACGCTAGCGTTTCTGTAATTACCTTTACAACCCGGCCGAGAAAACAATTGGAACGGTTGAGGCAGCTCGAGTTATTACACCCAATGGACCGTGGAATAGATGCCGACCGTAGAAGAAACCGGCAATACAGCAGTAAATCAGCCAAAGGTGAGGTTGGATGTGTGAATTTATGCACGGACGAATAAAAATCTCGACCAATGTGTTGAGAGGGGGGCCTGAACCCTGCACCATTTTGATCCCGGCCACGCCATCCGGCCTGATTCCCGCTCAGAGAGTCTTTCAAATCATGAGGATTGCGGTAAAATCTTTGGAGTGAAACTGCTTGGTCGCTTGTTCAAATGGATAACCTCCCCAATCAGTAATTACTCACTCCCCAATTACTACTCACTCACTCCTCCATCACTACCCACTCATTCCTCAGTCACTACTCACTCACTCCCAGCACTTAATCATCGCACTTCCTCTGGAAAATAAAAAAGAAACACCCAATGGTATCAAAACTCGCACCGAAATTTGGCAGAGCATTTTTATCGTAGCGAGCGGTTAAAGAAATTTCAAGTTTTAAATACAAAACGCACCCAAGATTCACCTAAAAAATATATTTTTTCGTTCAATAGAAAACGCAAATTCGGTGAACTGAAATAATGGAATTTTAAAAAAATATGGAAATAATTCGACCTCAGCTCCGAATGTTGTGGAAGCAACATTTGAAAAAGCTTTTAAAATCATAATTTATAAATATATTGTACAAATTAAATTATAAATATGATTATACTATAAATTATGAATAAAATTATGCGAAATCAATTTTTTTTTATAAATCTACTCACTGAAAATAAGATGTAATGAACAGATGCAGCTGTAAGAAGCAGAAACTTCATTAATGTAGATAAGATGTTTAAATTTTGTATTGCACAGCCATTAAAATAGCTATTGAAATATATTAATATCACATAAAATGACATAATTTAAATAATAAATAAATATTATTTACAAATATATTAATATTATTTGTAATACATAATATTATAATATTAGTTCGTTTCGCTGCTCGTACGTAATAATATCGTAATGTAAAGGTAAACACATATTCAATAATATTTTAACTTTTTATGTTCATTTCTTTTATAAAATTAATTTTATCTAAAAAATATTTAATAAGATTTTGTCCAATAAAATTAAAAAATCATTAAAAAATTAATTTAAACTTAAAAATAAACTTAATTATTTCGATATGTTTATATTCAGAATCTTTTTACCGTAAAATAATGCAAGACTAAATCTCTGCTTCGAAGAGTTCAAACATCAACAACAACAAACACAACTAAAATGAGTTCCAACATTCAGCAACATCTCATCGGAGACGAAGATTTTGAGATGGATTTTAACGAAGACGAGACCAGCCAAATCTTAGCTGAGGAAAACGTAAAGAACGATGTCGAGTCCCCAGTTATGGAAGCATCTGAAAGCACTTCGTCGGGTGATCAGAATTCCGATTCAAAGTCAATTTGGGTTGGAAATGTTGAATACACTGCCACTGCTCAACAACTGGAGGCGCATTTCAAAGACTGCGGAAGGATTGAGAGATTGACCATTCAGTGCAATAAGTTCACTGGTCATCCGAAGGGGTTTGCTTACATCGAATTCGATGATCAATCGTCGGCGGAATCCGCATTGGCTCTCGATGGCTCATTGTTTTGTGGAAGAAACATCCAGGTGTTGGCAAAAAGATCAAACAGACCCGGAATATCGAGTACCGATCGATTCCCAATCAGACAAATGCTTCGTAGAGTCCCGAGAATTCGATTTATTCCTGGTTACAAACCACGTGAGGTCGTAAGAAGACCACATGGAAGTGGTTTCAGATCACGTGGCATTGTCGACCAAGGGCCAACCAGGAACCTCGGTGTACAACATTTCAGGTTCAAACCGCAAAGACCGAGGAGATTTGACATCAGAAGACCTTTTTAAGACGTCGTTTGATGATCATCATTTGCTGTTTCAAGAGATGATTCAAAGTTTTATTTTAAGAATATTTTAAATAAAATATAAATCAATTCGATGTATATGACTCGTTTAATTGACATGTTTAATTTAAAATGTCGTTTTATTTATATTGATCTCTTCATTATACAAATATTTATTATAAGAATAGATATATTTTACCAATTTATTTTCATTCTTGTGTTTCATTTATATTTCGAATATTCTCCTGAAATTCTTGGTAATTCAGAATTAATTGTTAACGTTAAATCTAAGCAAAATGATTTCATGATTTTCTCATCTCGTCATTGAAATATTTTGGATGTTGAGTTCATTCTTGAGATTTTAAGATTCCGAACTTTGGCTAGTCATCGTCGTCGTTGTTGTTGTTGCAGTCCATGTTTGAATGGACTTTGATTGGTTCTTGTTGCATTGTCTTTGATTGCTAGGATCATCAATTATTCAATTATATTATATATATTATGTATAGCTGGTTTACTTAGGATTTATAATGGCATGTGGAGCAATTTTAAACAGACTGACATTTATTGTTATTATTATTTTTTTTTTTTAGCGGTTCATGGAATAATATTTTCTCTTAAAGATTTAAAATTAATTTGATTGTTTCAAAGTTTTGATTACACAATTGCAATACATCACTGCTTATAACCTGCTATTATTAGATGCTATTGTAACATGATAACATTATTATATGGAATTAAATTTAAAATAATTACATTTATCTTGCATTTCATCTTCTGATATTCCAGTATTTCGGTTAATAATATTTTAATATTATGAATGGTTGAATTAAATTATGAATTACTTAGCTATGAATATACGTGGTGATATTCACGAAGACCACTTAATACAGAGTATGACGTATTCCCAGGAGAGTTTATAAATGTGTGTCTTATTTCTGACTCGCGTACTTAATTATTTCTTGACATTAACTTGGATTAACTTTTCAACGTGGGCTTAATAAAGTTAATAATTTGGATGCAAAATGCAACCAGCTTTTAAAATATTTGCAGCTTTAACTTTCGTTTTGACGTTGCTTGGTTCTGCACAATATGGTTAGAATTGTCTACCTTTATAATCATCATCACTTGGCCGCATAATTTTGATAAAGTAAATATGAACTGTTCAAAACATGGATTCAAAAACATGTTCATTATCGCTAAGATGCTTCTGTCAGGTGAAGCTGTTAAATGCTACAGATGCGAATATCTGTACAATCGCAATGACAACGTTTCTTGTTTGAATATGGATAGCGGGGCCTCAAAGTACATTGTGGATTGTCCCCACGAAGCCTGTTGGAAACTGCTACTTTTAGGTAAATTTGAAATTTCCTTAAAGCGCTCTAATAAAAAAAAAAAATGTTGCAAAAATTCTGAAATTCTCAACTGTCTATTTTTATGACAAACACGTCGAAAGGTGATGTTGTTATTATTGTCACTCTAAAAGAGTTTCGAATAATCTGAGTGATTGTGTCTAATTACTTTCTTTCAGTTTGATTTTTAGTTCATCGATTGACTCGAAGTAGCTTGAAAGTATGCACTAAGCTGTCGCCACTTGACATTAATCGTTCGTCATTTCATTAGGCATTTCATTTAGAAATCATTCTTATCTTACGATTAATTGCTGCTTATGTTCACGATTTTAATATTTATTTTGTTAATTTAATAAATGTTGATAAAAACCGAATGTTAATACTCTGTAACGAGCACCGGATGACTTTCAGATTACAAAGAAGGAGACATGATTAGACGGGAATGCGGTAAGAAGCCTAAGATACCTCCTAGATGCACCACTAATCATTACTATGTTATCGGCAAAACCATCACTAAGATGTGCGAGTGTAGAGGAGAATTGTGCAACGGATCTCAACTCACGACTCCTCCATCCCTGATTGTCTACGGAATTGTTACGATTTTCATTGCCTTTCAATTGCGTTAAAGAATTCTTTTGAAAACTTATTTCGATTGTTGAGATCACCTATGTCACTGCCCGGCTCTAAATATCTTTTATCAAACGAATTCTAAACTCATTGGGATAATAAATACATTGAAAACTCACAGTTTCTCACGACAGATGAACGGCTTCCAGTTCTGGCAGCTTCAAAATCAAAATAAGAACCCAAATCTAAAATTGGTTAATTGGTAAACGCTGAGTCAGATAAGTTGGCTTGTAATAGATTTACGGCTACTAATTACACCTAAAATCATGAAATATGAAGTTTATGTTTAAGGCTAATCTGGAAAATGCTCGAACACCTAAAACGTCAATAATAATTGCATCTGTTATCAGTTTATCTAAGCAATCCTAACCCCTTTAAACTCAAGAGAGGCCCTATATCAAGAAATTTTAAAAAATATGAGCAGGTGCAAACTAATATGAAATATTGCAACCAAAAAATTAATTAATAAATAAATAAAATTAAATCAATTATAATTAAATTAATTAAATTTAATTAAAATAAAAATTAAAATTAAATGTAAATTTAAAACATTTTTTATAATTTAAGATAATATTCGAATGTAATTTAAATTCAAGTTTTGACATTTTTTAATAATAAAAAATCAACTAACTAATTAATACTAACTAATACTAATTTGTATATACAACATCTTTTTTTAAGTAATAAACTTAACGAGTGGAGAAACCTTTGCAACATATTGGCACCAATCGAACAAAACATAAATTGAAATACAAAACCGCAACAAAATGAATTCCAATCTCTCGAATGAAAACTATCTGCTCAAAGTAGACGAAAATTTTGGAATTGATTCCAGCGAAGACGAAGGCAATGAACCCGTGATTGACGAAGACCTAGTGGACGATGACGAGTCCACAGCTAACGAAGTTACAGGAAACACGTCATCAGAATCTAATCAGAATTCTGACTCGAAGTCAGTTTGGGTTGGAAATGTTGAACACAGTGCCACAGCTCAACAGCTGAAAAAGTTTTTCAGGAAATGTGGGAGGATGGGAAGAGTGACCATTCACCGCAACAGGTTCACAGGTCATCCGAAGGGGTTTGCTTACATCGAATTCGATGATCAATCTTCAGCGGAATCCGCATTGGCTCTCGATGGTTCATTGCTTTGTGGAAGAAACATCCAGGTGTTGGCAAAGAGATCAAACAGACCCGGAATATCGAGTACCGATCGATTCCCAATCAGACAAATGCTTCGTAGAGTCCCGAGAATTCGATTTATTCCTGGTTACAAACCACGTGAGGTCGTAAGAAGACCACATGGAAGTGGTTTCAGATCATGAGGCATTGTCGACCAAGTGCCAACCAGGAACCTCGGCGTACAACATTTCAGGTTCAAACCGCAAAGACCGAGGAGATTTGACATCAGAAGACCTTTTTAAGAATTTATGATCTATGCTATTTAATAAAAATTGTTATATAAGGAATTCGACTTTCAATTATCCCTAATAATAACTTGTTTTATATATTTAAATTATGAGGAAGTGATCGCATCTGTCTTTATTTTTAAATTATTAATGATAAGAATAAATACTTAATGAATTTCGTTTGTTTGTTTATGTTGACACCACTTAGAATTATCTTATCTACATTTATGGGTGCATTGCCGACATAAAATTTTATAAGAATTCAAGTCAATTATCTATTTTTTGAAAATATTATTTTACCGATCTCATATTTTCTCGTAAATAGGAGCGTCAATTGATAAAAAGATCGAGGTACTTGCAATAAAATTATATAAAATATAAAGACGAGCAGTAAAGATTATCTAATTTTACTTGAAAAATTACCACACAAATAGAACGAGTGATTTATTTGAAGATAAAATTTATTTATTTATTTCGAAATAAAAAACAAGAACTTTACGAACTTGATAAAAGTTTGACTTATTAATTCACGTTTTTATTATATTGCGCTTTTTTTTAACCACGCTGTCCTCTATGTAGGATTTTTTTAAGCATATCGTCCCTAAATTCTTCCTCGCTGTTTTGATCTCAGGTCTTTTCAATAACCAGTTAAGTAATAATTAATTAACACAATGGTTCCATGTCTCTGCAATAGTTCCTTGGACTGTCCGCTCTTGAGGAATTCTATTGTACCAACAAGAAGTTCAGTTTTTTTTTATATGAAGAAAATAATGAGAGATTTCACAGCAGTACCAGTCCTAACATTAATCTCGATCGACCTAAAAAGGACAGAGAAAGATCTCCGTAGCCGAAGATATCATTGAGTCCAGAATATAAATAAACAGCCAGGGATATTTGGCTGAACGTCAAAGATGACATAGGGCTAAAAAGTTTGGAAATCTCCAAGTATTCCTGTCGGCGAGTTCCAAGATGGAGTTTCATCAAGTGTTCCGTTGCACATGTTCTGAAATTTTTTAAAAATACTACGGATCTGATTTTAATATAATTGTTTATTAAAATATTTTTAAAATTTAATTAAAATTTTATTAGATTTTATTAATATTTTTATAAATTTATTAAAATTTAAAAAAATAAAATTGTAAATTAATTATTTGATAATAAAATACAGAGACTTTTATCGGTAATAAAGTAGCTCCTAATCGATCTGTAATGGCTCCAAATTCAGCGATAGCTAAACAACAGATACAAGCATCTTATCATTCTTGATAGCAAAGCATCAGCAGATATGAATCCAAGCAATTGTGAAGTTCAGGAAGGAAAGCCTGAATGTGTTCCTACAGAGGTGCAGGATACTACTCAAGTGACCGAAGAATTGACATCAGTTCCGATTGCTGTTCCCGCCGTTTCTGGTCTTCCTGTCGTAGAGGAACAGGCTGTTAACTACGATTCGAAATCAATTTGGATTGGTAACGTAGACTATAACGCCACTGCTCAACAGTTGGTGGATTACTTCAGCGGTTGTGGAATCATCGAAAGAGTGACCATTCAGTGCAACAAGTTTACAGGTCATCCGAAAGGATTCGCTTACCTCGAATTCAACCATCCGGTCTCCGTGGGATATGCCTTGACTCTTCACGGTTCCTTGTTTTGTGGAAGAACGATTCAGGTTCTGCCCAAGAGGACAAACGTTCCCGGAATATCTACAACAGATCGCCCTGTTAAAGCGCATTTGCAAGACGTAAGAAACGCTCGCAAGTTTGTTTCAAATCCTCAGAATGCAGGGTTTGCACAGCCTCGTAGCGGTCCCAGGTCGAAGACTTTTGTACCTCAAAAGGCTGGCGTACAATCCGCGGGGATTACTGAAGTGGGTCAGTCGGGGCACGGAGCCAATTAAAGACGACGTACTTCGTGCGGCCCGTTAAGAGATCCCCAAAATAGATTTTCAGCCTCTTATGTCATAAGTTTGTTTTTGTAGGTCATTACTATATAATTAGAATTATAAGTCAGAGGTTTAATTGATTGGCTATTGATCCAATAAAATTTGTTTGAAAAATACATTGAGTTATATTTATTGATGTTTGGACGATCTTAAAAACATATCAACAGTTTTGAATTACAAAATACCATTATATCAACAATTGCTAAATTAATTAAAATATATATTATATATTTATATGTTGATTTATTATTCGGTGAATTAAATTATATCAAATTTAATTTATAATTAATTTTAATTAAAAATTTAATTAAAAGGGTATTATTATATTCAGAATCTTTTTCGATTAAAACTAGCGAAGACTGACTCTACCATACCTCCAAAAAAACATAACAAAACACAACAAAATGAGCCACAACTACTCGAATGAAACTGACAAGGTCAGCGGAGACGAAGATTTTGAGATGGATTTTAACGAAGACGAAACCAGCCAACTCTTAGCTGAGGAAAACGTAAAAAACGATGTCGAGTCCCCAGTTATGGAAGCATCTGAAAGCACTTCGTCGGGTGATCAGAATTCCGATTCAAAGTCAATTTGGGTTGGAAATGTTGAATACACTGCCACAGCTCAACAACTGGAGGCGCATTTCAAAGACTGCGGAAGAATTGAGAGATTGACCATTCAGTGCAATAAGTTTACTGGTCATCCGAAGGGGTTTGCTTACATCGAATTCGCTGATCAATCATCGGCGGAATCCGCATTGGCTCTCGATGGCTCATTGTTTTGTGGAAGAAACATCCAGGTGTTGGCAAAGAGATCAAACAGACCCGGAATATCGAGTACCGATCGATTCCCAATCAGACAAATGCTTCGCAGAGTGCCGAGAATTCGATTTATTCCCTCTTACAAACCACGTGAGGTCGTAAGAAGACCACGTGGAAGTGGTTTCAGATCACGTGGCATTGTCGACCAAGGGCCAACCAGGAACCTCGGTGTACAACATTTCAGATTCAAACCGCAAAGACCGAGGAGATTTGACATCAGAAGACCTTTTTAAGAATTTGTGATCTATGACATTTAATAAAATTTTTAAATGGTATACATCTTAAAATTTACCTTTTTTATAAAACATAATGTAATTATGATCTGGCTGATTAGTCTAAAACTTGTCACTTATGAATATCAACATTATTCTCGCTCCGGGTTTACCCCTCGGAAGTTGTAATAATAGTTCAAATCCCCAGAGGAAAATGGATATACAGAGAATTTCGTTTGATTAAACATAAGCCAAGCTTTAGCACAAATGATTTTAATGGCGTCTACTTATCATTTTAATGTTATTTTTTTATTCGTTTTTGCAAATTATTTCTTACTTATTTTAAATATAAAATCTGATGTATTTTCTGATTATTCATGATCTTTGCTTGTTTACCTTTTATTATATAAACACTTCGATGGAGTAATAACTTAGCTTTAAGCGATTATCTTATGACAATTCATTATGCTCGGGAGTGGCTTTGTAGGAGTTCATATGGGTTGGATGCGTTTTTTTTCTTACTCTGTTAAAGGTTTTCTAAAAATAAAAAATAGTTTTAATACCCAAATTAATTTTCAAACCATCTGGTACACTATAACTCTCACCAAAATCTTACAGAAATTTATTGTTTAATTTAAAAAAAAATGAAAGGTGTCACATTACCTAATTTGTTGATAATTATCTCAATAATCCAAGGTTGATATGCTACATTGTATTACATAATGCCATTATGTTGCATTAGGAGTGATGGTTATAAATGTCATTATTTTAGTTATTCAATTGCATTTCATTTGTAGGTGCTGGCTATCACTCTCCAATTAATTGGGACACATATAATGCTGTTTGTAAGAGTGCTTGTAAAAAGGTTAGCTTTTAAGTCAAATGTTTATACTCTGGCACAATCAGAATCCTTGTTGAATATCATCATCACCATCATTCAGAATAACAAAATTCTTTAAAATCGTGCTGCATTTCAAAGGCAATCGAGACACTGAAATCCACAAACAATGCGGTCAAAGCAATCGTTGCAGCTACGGTTTACCTCGAAGTGAGACGATCAACCATTTATTACAAAATTAATAAATATTAATTGTTAATTATAATTTTCATCCCGCTATTAACTTATAACTTGTAAATAAATGCTTGGCTAAAATGGCTCACGTCTGACAACAGAACTCGCAGTGGTCAAATGCTGGATTCGGATCAAACCTCACTTTGACTGGAACTGTGGAATGCGATGCCAGCATAATGGACGGAGACTCGTTGCTTTTTGGTGCTGTTGGTGCAGTTTCAGGTTGGCTAATTAAATTAATTAATTACGCAATTAATTAAATCAATAAATTCTCTTTTTAAATTATTAAACTTTTCAGCAGTAATGTCGATTATTGTTTGCTTAACGTAGATCTAAAATTTCTCCAAACAGGTGTTAAAAATCCGATCGCTTTGGCCGAGAACATTTTGGCTCATCAGATGAAGGGAGACATGTCATTAGGCAGAGTTCCTCCATGGTAATTTCTAGGAGGTGTAAACATTGTATTTTAATGAATGAAATCTACAAAATAATTATCTAATTTTTCATATTATTACCTAATTCAGTAATAGTAATAATAACTTCTTTTATCTTCAAATTCAGTTTACTGGTTGGGGAGGGGGCTCGTACATGGGCAGAAAACAACGGGGTTGAGGTTGTTGATGAGGATGACCTGATATCAGGTAATGGATTATTGGACAGAACTTATTGCTATTATGAGAGTCATCATGATTATTATTATTATTATCATCATCATTATCTTTATCATTACTATTATCATTATCTTCATCATTATCATCATTATCGTAAGCAGACATGCGATCCTTTTTTAATCTAACCATATGCATTGTTGGCTTTCCTTAAAGACATTCATTTTGTTTCATAAACTTTCAGAAACCTCAAGAAGATCTTACATTAAAAACAAGAGGAAGTTGGAATTTCACGAATCCCTGCATCAAGAGGAGGACGTTGTCGGCAAAATGGCCAAACTCCAGCAGGACAACTTTCTTGCCAACAGTCATTATGAGGTGCCACTAACATTTCAAACTTTAAGAAGCATTTTTTCATGGATCAATAGCTTTCTATTTCTTTTAAATTTTTTACTAATTTTATTAAATCCAATTGAAATATCGATACAATATCAGCAATCCATATAATAATAATCCACAAAGTAAAAATCAAGAATCATATATCAAAATGCTCTCATGAATGCCTGCAATTTGTTTAACCTCAGTTCATCAACATTTATAACCATCATCGATTGATCTTTCCAGGAGACAAGCGGCGTCGGACTCGAAGTGGAAATAACGAACGACGGCTCCTCCTCCTCGGAGAAGAAATTGGACACCATCGGGGTGGTTTGCGTTGACGGAGGAGGGAGGGTGGCAAGCACGGTGTCGAGCGGAGGAATCCTCCTCAAGCAGCCCGGAAGAATAGGACAGGTTGTAGCGCTGTTGTTGCTTACTTTTTCTTTACAACTTCTGCACTGTTGTTGTTGTTGTTGTTGTTATTGTTTTGTTCAATTATGGCCGTCTCAATTAGGCAGCTCTTTACGGTTGCGGATGTTGGGCAGAAAACGACGAAAAAGCAGGAGTGGCTACCACGACGTCAGGTGGGCTTAAGACTCATTCGGTCTTTGTTTCAGATGTGCATGCATTGCATCGCTTCTCTAGTCCAGTTGCATGACTATCATCATCATAATCATAATCGCAGGATGCGGAGAACACCTTGTGAAGACGATGCTCGCCAGGGAATGCGCCGAGAACTTGAAGGCCTGCGACGAACCTGTGCAGTCCCTGATAAACTGCTTCCAAAATAAATTCATAGGTTTGCAAGACATTAAGAGCGCTCTCGAGTTAAATTCCAAAAAATATTATCGACCTCATATCGACATGCAGGGTCGCCTTTCCTGAGGAACGTAAGCAGCCCCATGGGTGGAGCTCTGGCACTCAGGACGACCCACAAAGACGACTCCCTGACCGTCGAGTTTCAATGGATCCACACCACCGAAAGCTTGAGTCTCGGTTTCATGTCCACAGACGATGCAAACCCTCAGGTGATGAATTTGCTTTGCGTTTGGCAGTCGCCAACTTTGCAGAAAGCATTCTGTAACGCTTTTGGTCATTTTGTTGTAGGCTTTCATATCATCCCTGCCCAAAGATCACGAAGTAGGAAGGTCCATCACGGCAGGAAGCCACGTCTGCACGATACCTGCCGTCAGAACTTAAAAATGGCCGCTTTGTTTTTACAACTGTTATTCGATATTTTTTGTTTTGAAATATTAAAACATCTGAAGGATTTTTATGTAAAAAGAAATTTTATTGAAGCCAAAATTAGACTGTTGAGTTCAGAGAGTTCAAGAGCATCGATTGGAAAATAATATTAAAATGGGGTTTATTATCCCTCAAAAGGGCTGAATGTCTCACGGGTGAATGCTTTGGATTATGAGGAGGCAGGACTTCAAATTATCATATTATCGGCACGAGGAATGTTCGATAGTGTCTCTAGATATATCACTTGATATCACTGGCAATGCTTGCTTGTACTGCTGCTAGCTGAACGGACACGACCTGGGACGTATTAACAGAAGATTTGAGTTCAAATATGCCCGGCATGTTCCACCTAATCCTTCTCTATGCATGCCAACTGCATTTCATTGCCAAGTCATTCAAGTGCCACAGAACAGAATTCATTTCTTTTCTTTTTTTTTAAATATTTACAAATTGAAAAACGGCAAATTTTCCTAGAGATTCACGATTCTATTGTGTTTTCTTGATCCTCGTTTCGTTTCCTGCTGGTTCGTGTCTGGTCACCTGATAGGAAAAACTTGTCATTACTCTTATCGCAGTGCACTTATCAGTTAAAAAAATCGATAATTCTCAAATATTTCAGGTCATCTGAAATGAGACTAACATTGTCACGGTTGGATCTCATGGCATCCAAGAGTAACCTCTTTGTCGTAGTTGATTGTAACACCTGTGAAGCAACAGGAAATAATTAATAAAACAAAATAACTATTTAATATTTATAATATAATTTCCAGCATCCTTCAAACGTTTTGAACCAATTTAAGTTTCCCTGCGAACCTCCGTCGTCGTTTCTGGCGGCAACTTCTGCTCGTCAGTGACGGATTCTTCGGAAGTCGAATTAGAATCGAGCTGGATCTGCTCGTTCTCAGACTTTGGAAGATTGAGGAGTTTTTTCATGTTGGCCTTTTCCAGGTGATTATCCTTGTGAATTTGTGAGTCCACGGGAACCTGTTCGTTCTCCATTGGAGTGTCGCCATGGGAAGTCGCTTCTTCGACGGGACCGTCGTCGTTTTTCTCCGGAGCGAGAAACGGTTTTTGATCGTCTCTCTTGATCACTTCTTTCATGCTTTCATTGTTAGGCTGTTTATTTTCTGTTGGCTCAGCAGGATTGTTTAAATTTGCATCTGCATTGTCAACAGCAAGGTTGGAGTGAACCACTTCACCCGTCTTGGCTTCTGAAATCATGTTTAGTAAAATTTTGAATCATATAATCCTACATATTATAAACACCACATGTCAAAACGATTTTATCAAATTAATTCTAAATTGAATCCATATTGTATAAATTATTTTATTAACATAAAATTACATATTTTAAAAATGTCACACTGCCATACAAACCGTTAAAAACAACAGAATTTATTTTTGTTGAAGTTCTGTTATTGTCAGCCACAGGTACTAAGTCCTGAACGATCCCCGGAGGTGCCGTGATCGGAGGCAGGTGCTTGACGTCATTGTCGTTGTCGTTATTGCCGTGCAAGTCGAACCTCCCGTCGTCGCCCGGCACGACTTCTTTGGTCAAGTCGACCAGGTTTGTGTCCATGTTGGCACTCGACAGGGTTGCCCAAGTGCTGACGACGAGAATCAGGAATCCGAGGCAAAGTACGGCCTGGAATAATTTTAAGACGTGAAGTCAATGATAAGAGCATTTATTGCAGTAAATTTAGTGCTGCAAATTCAGTCATTGAATTGAAAACAAACAAATTCCAACACAGAAGGATGACAAACCTTTGCAATGAACAAATTGACTTTGGTGTCTTTGGAAACGACTCTGAGGAACATGACGGCAGGCAAGATGAAGCAGACGACAGATCCGAGAGTCGAACCCATGATGCCCAACACAAACTCGACTTAAAGACAACAAGACATTGTTCTTAAATAAATATGAAACTTGGCAATCGTTATTAAGCATGTACATAACCTGCATTAATAAATAAATAAATTAATTAATTAATTAATAATTAGCATTTCACGGGGGTCAAGCAGACATTTAGAAAAACTTGGGTAGCAAATTTCTTCATAAAACCACTTCCATAAACTCCGTATCGCGAAAGAAATAAAAATAACGTAAGAATGGCAAACCTTTTGGAACCAAGATTCCCACGATGAGAGTGAACAGGACAATGAAAGTGGTGATGTACTTGAATAAACTCGAAGGGATGTGAACCGTTCCTCCCAAGTTGTCATGGAGATTCTAAAGTTTGAATTTTTATTAAAGTTTTTATTGGCAATAAAAATCCATCCTCGATTCTCAACAAAGCAATTGAAAGACTTGTTGAAAGTTTATCGAAATATCTCCAGTGATAACTACAAGTGATAAACAATTTCTGATGTTGAAAATATTATCAACGCATCAATCAACTTTCTCTTCCAACAAAACAATTCATTCAACCCTGACAAGTGAGTGACATGGAAAGAATATATAAATTATAAATTATATCGATTATAAAAAATATTTTGATAGATTGTAAAGCAAGGGTCAACCTTTAACTCTAAAATGTTAAGTGAAAGTCATTGTTTTCAACCCAACAAAATCGACTCGTGAAAGACTAAAAGGTTCCAAGACCGAGCAAGCAAGGCAATCAAAAGGAAAACAAATGCCCGAAAAACAAATTAAGCAAATTCACAAAATACCTCTGCAGCATCACCATCAACACTACTATCACCGTCATCCTTGATAAAAGAAAATCGAGGAGACCAAGTCAGCATTTGTATCGCTATCGCTCGAACAAAATTGCGACGATGTGTCGATGCGACGAGAGAAGGGACAGCGGACATTTTAAAACACTCAGACAAATAGATTTCGGTGAAAAAAAGATTATTCAACGATGAAATTGTCAATAAAGGAAATTGCAATTTTAAAATAATGAGCAGAAAATAGAAGAAAAATAAATAAAATAAGGACTGCTTGCACATACCTTGGTGGATATGAGGGTGTAGAGACTGCACCTACAGGGATAAACCACCAGGGGGAAGCTGAGGATGGTGCTGGAAACGAAGCCCAACTTGATGAGACCGGTCATGATAGTAGTCTCGTAGTTCATCATGATGTCTCCGCTCACCTCCTTGTCATAGAATGCCAGGTAACCGAAATAACCGACCTGTAGGTTTCAATCACTCAGTCTTCAATCAAAGTTAAATTGCTGACAAAAAAACCATTAACTCTTAATTTTCTTAGGTGTGGAAAGAAATTATAAATTTACAAAATTATTAAATCAGCCATAAACAAATCAAACGACTGAAAATCACCGAAAAATAAATGGTCGAGCTGAGCAAGATGGCTCGGCAGACAAGACCCCCGATTTGAGGTATGGAAATGTCAGGCGTCGAGTGATAAACCAGGAACAACTGTCTGCAAAATCAGGGTAATTTTTTAAGATAGTGAATATCTTCAAAATGTTCCTTAGTGACTTTAATTTGTTAATAATAATAATATTATTATTATAGTAACAATATAATAACTATGTAACTATAACAACGAATGACCTCAACAAGCAAACGTCGACTCACATTTGACAAGCGTACGACACCGCGAAGATCGGCAGACTCCTAAAAATTCCGCTCGAATCCCAGTACTTGACGTCAGTCACGAACTCTCCGGTGGAAATGTGATGCAAAGAGGACATTATGACCTGATGGTTGTTAACGGCCAAGAGGTTAAACTGCTTCTCCGATGGTAAACGTAAACGTAAACATCACTCTAACCCTAATGGCAAAGAGGGAGTAGAAGATGAGGGATGTGGTGCTGAGGTTGCTGATGCTTTCGAGATTCGATTTCATGCATAAAGGAAGGATGACTAGCAAACCCAGGGTTATCAGCACGCTGGTCCTCAATTGGGTTGAATTCTGCTCAATAGAGAATCATATGTCTGTTATTTCTATTACAATAGCTCAGTCAAGTTGCTCACTGACTTGAATGTCGAATATTTCTGATAATATTTCTGGGCATATGTCGCCGACAATAACAAAGAAGGCAATGAGTGTACCAAGGAGCAGTCCTGCAGAACTTTTGGGACAAATATTTTATTGTTGGTTATAACATATGTTATAGGTTGTGTTTGCTTATGAGTTACACTACATACTTACCATATTTCCACCATAAGCTTTCCACTCGGACCAAATATGTGAAAAGCTTCAAAATAAATGTTTATTGGTACTTTTAAAAGTTGAAATGGCAACCTTTAAGAGATTAAATCCTACCCAAATACTCGTAAGATCTTCTTTTTGTTACTGATGCAGCTTTTGCAAGCAGACAACACGACGTATAAGCTAACCAGGCGCATCCACCTAGCAATAGTAGTCCCAGAACAACACCACACTGAATTGTAATGGAAGGTAGCTATTAATTTTCAACAGAATGAAAATAATGACCCAATCCTCACGTCACAGACCTGCTTGAAACACAAAGGAAAAGCTAGCACCGCAACTCCGATGATGCTGTTGGCAAGATTAACCACAAATGACCAATTGGTTCCAGATTTATTCACAGCCATTTCACTATCAAACACAGCGAAGCTACGTCGCCAAACATTCACATAAACTGCTGCAAATCTAACTGACAAGGCTCATTAGTCCAATAAAACACGAGTTGTCAACTACCCGCTGGCAAAAGTACACACGTAAACAATAGTGCCCTGCACCAGAAAAATCGAAGTAATTCGATTTTTAATAAATAACTATAAAGGGTGCTAATGCGGACTTTTAAGCTTTATCTAAAGTTTTATTAAAATTTTTTCCCAAATACACCAACAATTATTATTATTATTGTTGGATCCCTGACATTAATTAATTAATTGAATAATTAATTAATTAAGTTTAGTTAATATTCAGTATCTTTTATTTCGAAGTCGTATTTAGCGATTCAAGTCATTAAGCGGTTCCGATCAGGACAAGCAATCGACCAAATCGTCCAGCCGTATTTGCCATTAGTTAAATCCAATAAAGATATCCTTACGTTAATTAATTCCTCAAGACCCCGGGTTACAACATTGGTGTCAGGAGTGGGATTTAGCGTCGTAAAGGGATATCGATTCACTAGAGGTAAAAAACAGCGAGTTTTAACGACAGAAATGGGACCTAAGATACTGGAAGATTTGCGCGTTCCCGATTTGAGACGAGAACTAAGGAATCGAGGCCTGGATGCAACTGGCCTAAAAGCCGAACTACAAGGACGGCTCGAGGAATGGCTTTTGGAAAATAATCACGATCCGTCGGAGTACGAATTTGAGGATCCAAAAAAGAAAGAAGGATCTGAAGCCCTTCGGTTAGCTATTAAATCCGATATGGGTGCCTTGCGGTCAGATATGAAATGCGACATTGATGATTTGCGGTCGGATATGAAATGCGACATTGATGATTTGCGGTCGGATATGAAATGCGACATTGATGATTTGCGGTCGGATATGAAATCCGATATAGCCAACTTCCAGGTAGCCATGAATGTTTTACGGGAGCAGGTAAAGACAGACGTAGCCAAATTCCAGACAGCCATGGATGTTCTGCGGGAAGAGGTAAGAACTGATGCAGCCAAATTCCAGACATCCATGGAAGAGGTAAAAACGGACGTAGCCAACCTCAGATCATCCAAGGAGATGGCCGACCTGAGAAAGGTTAAAACAGAATTAGATGCACTAAAAGAAGAGCAGAGGAGGGAAATAGAGAAGTTTAAAAAATACAATGAATTGAAAACAGAGACATATGGAAGAGAGAAAACGACAAGACCACCATTATTCGACGGACAAGGGCCATGGGCAGTGTTCAGACATCAGTTTGAAACTGCCGCTGAACGTAACAAGTGGACCGAAGAGGAAAAAGCAACAGAACTGATAATGGTACTGCGAGGAAGGGCAGCCGAGCTTTTGCAAACAATGCTCCACTGTAAAGCCTATTCAGAAATAGCAGAAGCAATGGAAAGAAGATTTGGGAATGGCCACATGCTGGAAGTACATAAAAACGAATTAAAAAACCGTACGCAAAAACAGGGCGAATCACTCCAAGAATTAGAAGCTGACGTCAGAAGGCTCGCATACTTAGCCCATCCAGGACAATCAACGGATTTCATTGAAAACATTATAACTGACGCCTTCGTTGATGGGATAAGGGATGCGGAAACCAAAATGGCACTAAAAATTCATGGAATAAAGGCCAGCCATGAAGCATTGGCGTTTGCAATCTCCATGGAAGCGGCAAGAGCCTCAATCCAAAAAAGCTTGAATGTAAAGAAAATTGAAGCTCAGGAAGACAGAGGCAAGGAGAAAGATAAAGATAATGACAAAGACAGAGAGATGATTACAAAAATAGCTCGACAAATCAATGAACTCAGCAAGCCCCAAAGAAACTTAAGATTCCAGGTAGTAGATAGAAGACCAAGGTGCTTCAGGTGCAACAAGCCTGGCCATTTAGCCCGCGAATGTAGAACGACCTTCTCCAAAAATCAGCAGTACTGGAGAGAGCCCTATAAATCAGAAAAACCTGAAGCTACTAATTTTAAAGGGCAAAAATCGTTTCAGCAAACTCGAAATGCCCCACTCGTCTTTCACGTTACAGCATTAGGAAAAGGATCATCACTAGAGGTTAAAGGGAAAATTGGAGGGAAAGAATATAATCTTGTAATAGACACAGGGGCATCTACTTCTATTGTCCAACCAAAGTTGGCAAGAAACAGTAAAGTAACGACCAACAACTACAAGCTAAAAACAGCCACCGGAGAATTAGTGCCAGTTCAAGGAACCACAACTATTACAGTTGATTTAGGAGGCAAGTCATTCGAACAGGAATTTATGATAGCCAATATAACAGACGAATGTATACTGGGATTGGATTTCATGCGACGCTATGGAATTTCCATTAACATGAAGGGCGGCACCCTTCAACAAGGAGCAATGGAGATTCCTCTACACTACGGAGGTACAGAAGTCAAAGACACGTTTGCAAAAGTATTACAAAACGAGACCATCCCGGCACAGTCGGAAAGCTTAATTTGGGGCGGGCTAGAAGGCGACTATACAAAATTTGGTATAGGAGCAGTCGAAGATCAATCGGGCATTGGCCAAGGACTACTAATAGGACGAGCACTAGTCAAGCTGAACACCGGCAGAGTTCCACTGAGGGTAATGAATCTATCTGACCAGGAACAACAGATCAAAGCAGGAACACCTATCGCACTTTGCAGGAACGTGGAACGCATATTAACATTAGATGGAAGTGGAAATAAGCATATCAAAAAGGATACCATGTCTAAACCATTAATGGACATTCTCCTGAAAGATTTAGACAAAACTCTACAAAAAGAAGATTATCAACAAGCGAAAAATCTGCTTAGCGAATTTCAGGATATAATGGCTGAACAAGACAGCCCTTTGGGTAGGACTAACCTCGTGCAACATCAAATAAATACGGCCGGTGCTAAACCCATTCGACAAAACCCCCGTCCACTTCCTTTAGCTACAAGAGCAAACGCCAAGGAAATGATAAAAGAAATGCAAGACCAAGGGGTTATTGAACCGTCAAATAGCCCCTGGAGCTCACCGGTGGTACTCGTTAAGAAGAAAGATGGATCACTTCGTTTTTGTGTCGACTATAGAAAGCTGAACGAAATGACACTTAAGGACAGCTACCCCTTACCTAGAATCGATGATACTTTAGACACTCTCTCGGGATCAAAAATTTTTTCCACATTAGATCTCAAAAGTGGTTACTGGCAAGTGGAGTTACATCCTGACGATAAAGAAAAAACGGCTTTCTCGACAGGTGAAGGACTATGGCAATTCACTGTCATGCCGTTCGGGCTATGCAATGCCCCAGCGACGTTTGAAAGATTAATGGAACATATACTAAGGGGACTCAATTGGAAAGTATGCCTAGTATATTTGGATGACATAATTGTTGTCGGAAAAACATTTGGAGAACATTTAGACAACCTCCGAGAAGTATTTAGTAGGATTAGAGAGGCAGGCATGAAACTGAGTCCAAAGAAATGCTCACTCTTTAAAAAAGAAGTCAAATACCTTGGCCATATCGTGTCTTCTGAAGGTGTTAGTACAGATCCAGATAAAGTCGAGGTAGTAAAAAATTGGCCTGTACCCAAAAATATCCAGGAACTTCAAAGCTTCTTAGGACTTTGTACCTATTACAGACGATTTATTGCCAACTTTTCAAACATCGCAAAAAGCCTTCATGAGCTTACTGTAAAAGGCAAACCATTTATCTGGAACGACAGCTGTGAAAAAGCATTTGATAATCTGAAAGAAGCTATGACAACGGCACCGATCCTGGCATATCCTATTCCCGGATTACCTTTTATCCTCGATACAGATGCCAGTAACTGTGGAATCGGAGCAGTTCTTTCCCAGCAAGTTGAAAATGAAGAAAAAGTTCTAGCATTTTATAGCCGTTCACTGTCTAAAGCGGAAAGGAACTATTGCGTGACCCGGAGAGAATTATTAGCAGCAGTAGAATCCATGAAACATTTCCAGAAATATCTTTTGGGCCAGCCGTTTTTGCTAAGAACGGATCACGCCTCCCTGAGGTGGCTGTTAAACTTTAAAAACCCAGAAGGTCAGATGGCGAGGTGGATTGAAAAACTACAGGGTTTTCAGTTCAATATTGAACACAGGAGAGGTCAAATACACAACAACGCTGATGCGCTATCACGACGTCCTTGTCCACTTAACTGCAGACACTGCAACAACGCAGAGAAAAAACAGGAAACCGAAGAATGTCGACAAATTCGTATCACGGCTCCCGAACCCTGGACGGAAAGCGGGTTACGAGATCTACAATTAAGAGACGAAGCACTTGCACCCATACTACAGTGGATGGAGGCTGGGGTGAAACCAGATTGGCAACAGATAGCGGAGCACGGAGAAGTTACTAAGTCCTATTGGGCACAGTGGGATTCCTTGAGAATTAGTAATGGACTCCTACATAGGAAGTGGGAAACAGAGGATGGCACCGACTATCACCTTCAAATAGTACTTCCGAGATCTTGCGTCTCTGAGGTGTTACAAGAATTCCATAACGGAACCTCAGGTGGACACCTGGGAGTGAATAAAACCATCAGGAAGGTGAGGGAGAGGTTTTACTGGTTGCACTACAAACAAGACGTTGAGGAGTGGTGTAGAAATTGCAATAATTGCGCAACCAGTAAAGGACCTCAAAAGAAGACTAAAGGTCTAATGCAACCTTATAATGTGGGAGTACCTTTTGAAAGAATAGCTTTGGATATTGCCGGACCATTCCCTGCATCAAAGAAGGGAAATCGGTACATATTAGTGATCAGCGATTACTTCACCAAATGGACTGAAGCGTTTGCACTGCCAAATCAGGAGGCGGAAAATGTAGCTGATGCTCTCGTAAATAATTGGATTAGTCGATTCGGGGTGCCATTAGAGTTACATTCGGACCAAGGAAGGAATTTCGAGTCGAAAATATTTCAAGAGCTATGCGAAAACCTTGGAATCCATAAGACAAGAACCACTGCATTACATCCGCAATCGGACGGTATGGTCGAGAGATTTAATAGGACCATGGAACAGTATTTGTCAAAAATGGTAAGTGAACAGCAAGATGACTGGGACAGATACCTACCACTTTTCCTTATGGCCTACCGGACAGCCGTGCATAAAACGACAGGAATCAGTCCATCGAAAATGACATTCGGGAGGGAGATTCGTCTTCCTGCCGATATGATGTTCGGAAGAGCAGAGGAACCTAAGTCGGCATGTGACTACGTTTCAAGCCTAAGAAATACACTGGCCGACACACATCAGGTTGCCCGGAAAAATATTAGTGTTAATAGCGATCAAGCCAAAGCGAGATACGATAGGCAAGCCAATGATATAAGCTTTAAAGAAAACGAACTAGTCTGGCTATACAACCCCCAACGAAAAAAAGGGAAGTCGCCAAAGTTACAAAAAGATTGGGAAGGACCATACCGAATCATAAAGAAAATAAACGACGTGGTATACCGCATACAGAAATCAGCAAGGACTAGAATGAAAGTGGTCCACAGCAATCGATTAGCAAAATATCACGGAGAAACAGAACAGCCTGTTCGGGACGAACAGATTTAAGGAGGGGGCAATGTTGGATCCCTGACATTAATTAATTAATTGAATAATTAATTAATTAAGTTTAGTTAATATTCAGTATCTTTTATTTCGAAGTCGTATTTAGCGATTCAAGTCATTAAGCGGTTCCGATCAGGACAAGCAATCGACCAAATCGTCCAGCCGTATTTGCCATTAGTTAAATCCAATAAAGATATCCTTACGTTAATTAATTCCTCAAGACCCCGGGTTACAACATTATTATTATCTCTCTTGAATCGCTTTCTCTCCAGTAAGGACAATCCTAAATTCCGTATTGCTCGTTACACAAAGTAATATTACGAATTAGCTAATCTCAAATAATCTTTATTTTTCCAGGGAATAATTCTTGAAGCATAGACGAAAATTAGGGCAATTCCAAACAAGGTCGAAATTTGGCTGGTTTATGCAACTCCAAAGATGTCTCCCCACTTACAGATATGTATAAGTAATATTGCGTAAGGCCCTCATTTCCAAATCACCCGGCATCAACCTCCCAGTTCAATTTATCCTGCATTCCAGCACCCTTCAATCTACCTCCCCATTAGTATGTATTAATGTACCACTTTATTGGCCTTTGTTACAAACATTAAAACAAATCCACAAAGAAGTGGTCTCTTGTAATAGCTATATGAAAGTGTTAAAGTGTTTTCGATTTAAGCCACAACATGATTCGATTTCACAAAAAAAAAACACATCTAAACAACAAAAAAAAGGCTCCAAATTCCAAGCAAAGGCTACAATCAAAACGTGATGAGTTATAATAAGTAGTACTACAACGTTGGCAGTGGCTAAATACTTAGAAACCAAACAAGTAGAAAATAATTCTAAATATTGAAACATTCAAAATCTCCAAAAGAATCTCCTGTCGTGTCTACACTTCAGGATGACGGTGGTGCCAACTGAGGTTTAACCACCCCAGTACCGGGAGGGATGCCAAAGAGCCTGAAGTATTCGCACACCTGACGAGGTACTTCGGCCAAAACGTGCTGAGAAAGTGCTTCCGACGATTTCTTGAGGAACGAAAAAAAAAAAGGTTAAACAGACGAAAAACACCCCTGCCCAATGCCAATGCCACCAAACATTAAGAATCACCACGGTCAGAATTCACTGAGGCGTGGTCTTCAAGAACTAATTTTTTGTTCCCTAATTACTTATGATCGGGTCAATTGTAATCAGAATCAGCAAATTCTCAGAAGTTTACCCCGAAAAAGTCTCTCATCGGCACGAACTGAACGATGTCCCTCCTGGACACGTTGCCGCCCGCGTCCCTCAGCAAGTTGTCGTCCGCGTCGAGGACGTCCATCGTCGTGAAGTCCGCGTTTCCGACGCCCACGATGATCACCGACATCGGCAGAGTCGACGCGTAGACGAGCGCTCGTATCGTGTCGTCGACGTCGGAAATGGCTCCGTCGGTGATGATCATGATGACGTAATAATTCTGTCATAAAGATTACATGTGAGTAGAGTTGGATTTCATAGGTTGTACCTCTGTTGTTGACCTCTGTGAACGTCCTTGAACGCGTTCGATTGGGATTAATTTAATTTAATTGTTATTATAATACGTGTTATTATGACATAAGGTGTGATCATTTATGAAGTATTAATTTTGAATCTTTAAAATCATAAAACTTCCAAATACTAGTAATATTATGATGATAATAATAATAATAATAATAATAATAATAATAATAATAATAATAATAATAATAATAATAATAACAACGATGATGTTAACGAGTATAATAATTATTGTTATCACAATTATAATAATAAATTTCAAAAATATAGAAAAAAAAACAATAATGGCAAATGTTAAATATACATTAATGCCAAATATCGACATCTGATTCGACATTTGAAATGCAAACTGATCGTGCCTTGGCCGATTGTTCCTGTTGAGCCTGGGCTGCAAATCTTGAGACGTGGTAAATGATTGGTGAAAAGTTTGTGGGTCCATAAAGCTGTACTTTGGATATGCAGGCCTTGTACGCCTCCAATATGCCATCTATTCCTGGAAGGATATGAGCAGAAACTCATGAATATTCAAGAAGGCGGACCAAGCTAACGAAACCACGATAATAGAACCTTTGCAGAACGGATTCGACGGATCAAAATTGACGGCAAACTCGTGCGAGACTTGCATGTTGGGTGGGATTCTTGCTCCGAATCCGAGTGCAGGAAACAGTTGATCGCTGGAAAGGCCAACAGTAGGAGTAAGAAATGAAAATTATTTGTGCAGATAAAAATAATTTTGTTATTATTACTATTAATACTATTATTATTTCAAATGCATATAATATATGAGTAAAAATTACATCTTTATTATTATTGTTATTAATATTATTATGATCATTATTATAATTATTATTATTATTATTAATATTATTTCAATCTATGCAATAAATGCAATAATTTTTAAACATCTATTCAGAAATGCAAATCCAAGATTTATTCCAATTAAAAAAACAAACAACAATAAAACAAAACATGTCAACAACCTGTCATAATCCTGAAGAACCTTTCCAATTGAGTCGATGGCTTTCATGTACTGATTGTTGGAAAAGGAATGCAAGGAGGTCGGATCCCTCGGGTCTCCGTTCGAAGCGGTGAAATCGATGCCGACCTGATTTCACGTAACGAATTAGCGATTGTTAAACAGTGATTTATTATTAATAGTTAACTATAAATGCATATAAGAACATTTTATTATCAATGAATCACAACAAATTACTGATCAGATAACTTAGTTAATCTGGAGTTAATCCAGCCAGGATCAAGGTGAAGACAAAATGAGGATGATGTGTTCGAATTGTCAAAATATTAAATATTTATGAACTCACGCTGAAGTTGAGTTGGAGACCGCTAAAGATGAAATCCAAGAAAGAGAAATCCTGTTGCCTCTGTAAAGCACATCTATCATCACCATCACCACTAACATCATCATCATCATCACCATCACCACTGACATCATCATCATCATTATTCGATTAATGTTGAATAATTAAGATCCAAAAATACTGAATGCATAAAATATTAGGTTACCCTGCACGAAGTTAGGTACACAGTTCCTGAATTACTGTATCCTTTCTTGGAGGTCTTCTTTGGATTTATGCACGGCCATTGCATCTATTTCAGACCAATTGAATTGGATGGATTGATTGCCAGATGAACGAAATGATGATGATGATGATGGAGCATAATTGCAGAAACAAATGAAATTATGACGGCATACATTGTCATTGTATCGTGTATTAGGAGAGTGAAATAAATGATTAAAAATTAAAAATGCAAAATTATTAGAACCTCCATTCCAGAGGCAGCCTTGAGGAACTCATTAACATTGGTGGTGAAGGAACCAATCAAGTCGTGAGCTCCGTCAGAATCGTAATCATAACAGTCCACCTGCAAAAACAACATGTCAGCTGTCATTCTTTTGTTCCTTCCTTCCTTACTTCATTCATTCATTCGTTCGTTCATTCATTCCTTCGTTCCTCATTTCGTCAACCGAAAAATTTACCTTGATTGGTTGATCATAATTAGCAGAGCACAATTGATTGGTTTTTATGTCAAATGTTCTCCAAGTCGGACTCAGGTCATTCTTCACCACCTGAAGGTTATTATTATATATTTTTAAAAAATTACATTTTTAATTTATTCCAAAAGAGATGAACATAATTATGTCTAATCTTAATTAAATTATGCAGAGTCAAAATACTGGCATTGACTAACTTCAGTCCTATGAACGACTTGCCAGGCACCGCTCGGCATGCTGCAGTTGAAAACCAGGTACGGATCGGATTTGCCCATGAAATCCTGTAAATTTACAATCGTTTCTGAACAGAAATTCCAAATTTTATGATTGAGATGTTCTTATTAAAAGACATGGTTTATTTTAAATACTAATTGTATACTTAGTATTTAACCACGATGTTAAATCTCTTTTTGCAAATTAAAATGCAATTCGTGAATAATAAATAAAATTTAAATTGTACCAAAATACAAACGGGAACATATAGATTTTATAACCTCTGGTATTAATTATGATGTTACACAATGCACATAATAAGGCGATAAAGAAGAAGTGCCACTAGTAAATTTTTTTTTCTGATAAGCTCATTATTATAAGCCATTATTATCAGCAGAATATCTTGAATACTTCAATTCAGCTAAACCAATCAGGATAAATTTACGATTTATTGATTTTAAAACTTTGAATATCCAAAAAATACAAAATTATTGCTGTAAATTAGTCTTTAATACTTCAACTTCTAAATAAATAGACCAACTTTCTTGTCCAATCCCTTGGCTTTAAAACTCAGTGTCAAAATTTCAGCCTTGGAGGACAATTCACGAACCATGATCTGTAATGAACAGGGTTCAATTTGAACAACTGAATATCAGAATATATTCAAATATAAACAAAATCTAAATAAAATCATCAAAACATAAAAAAAACAACTAACAGTTATTGTGCTGGTCCCTGCTCTTTTGTCACCTTTGATGAACAGAGGGCGGGTCAAAGGACATCCCGAAACCGCCTTCAATGGAAGAAAAATTCTTTAAAACCTCATATTATTTACAAATACATTGTAATAACAAAAACAAACAATGGTTGGCGTATTATGCAACAAACCTCCCCAAGTGTGCAATCAAAAGATCCAAGGAAGTCATCATCAGAGAGCTTTTCTGATTTGTTGTCAATATCATAAACCATGAATCGTATCTTTTGCACTTTTTCGAAATAATAATCAACTTCAAAAGCCTTCATAAATTGAGGATTGAGATTATTTTTTATATTTTCTGTTCTCCCAGCCTGGAAAAGGAAAATAATTAACAAGATCCTGGCACGGTATAATAAAATCAATTTAACGTACCTCAAGCCAGACATTGTTTTGGTCCAACGTATAAAGTACGCAACACGGATCAGATTTAGACGAAACATCCTTATTTAGCAAATTTTGACAGGAAATATGCAGAGAAACACGGGACACGGGTTCGTCAAAGGCTCTTTTTGCAAATTTCGACATGTTTGGTAAATTTGAGCTATAAAATATGCGACTCAAAGGTATGCTAAGGAACAAATGCCTTCGGAATTCCAACCGACCCGCAGCAGACTAACACCTCGTAAAAAGCACAACGACAATCACTACTATCTTGAAAAGAGATAAATAGTTATCAAGACTATTTGATATTTTTATCTATAAAAACTTTTTCTTAATTTACTTATAGAAACCTTTAGACAATGGGGGAATGGGAATTCTGATTATTTAGTTTCTTTATGGACGCTTTGAGTTCAAGTTTTTTGAATGTTCTTTGAAGATTGAATTTTTAAACAAGAAAAATTTGTTTTATTCAATTCTAAGTCTTGAGAACTTAAGTTACTAATTAGTAATTTTGTAACTGATTAAATGGAATAGGTGAATTCCACCCAGAACTAAAACGTTATTTATCAATGAATCTCAAAAGTGATCTCAATACGACCTTTTTTTATTACTCCAGATATCAGTAAGAAAATGAGTAAAACAGGATTCTACTGAAATTGCCTCCGCCAGTTGTATTTGTTTATTTGTCGGAGAGCAGACATGGTTAATGGTATGCAATTCCCTCTTATGTTTCTACAAACTTTCTCGGCTATTAAGATTTTATTTTCAAATTTAAATTGTGCAGAACTGCTGAAAGCCTTTGAATCTTCAAATGGAAAAGTAGACATTGAGAAATCTTTGACTCAGCTGCTGGATAAAATTAAACAAATAGGTGACCTACATATTTTGGTCAAGTGATTTCACATCGTATATATATAAAATATTGTATTGGCTTGTTGCAGTTTCAAGCTCTGAATCAGATGCTTTAAAAGAAGATGAATTGATAAATACAAGTTTAGTGACAGCATTAACTGATTCCTTGTCAAAACACAAAAATGAGAGACTCAAGTTTCTAGTTCTTGAGATTTTTGCAGAGATAGCCAAAACAGGTGATGATTAATTCTCCATTTGTTCGGTTTCTTCCTCATCTGATGATTGTTTTTGCTTTCAAGATTCAGGTCGTCTGTTGTGTGCTGATACCAAGATCATAAAGTTAATCCTTGATTCCTTGTCATGCCAATCATCTGATCCAACGTCCAATGTCTCTTTCCAGGCCTGCAGAGTTTTAGGCAACACTTGCTTTGAATGTGGTTTGTATGTCTTCACTGACAAAATGTATTGAACTGAAATCACTGAAATCAGTGAGTTAATTTAATAGCACATTTTATCTATATTTAGCTTTTTTACTAAAATAAACTGAAGTAAATGAGAATCAAAAATGCTTGACTAACAGGACTTTTTGAATCTATGTTATCCAAATGTTTATTATTTGCATTGATCAACAGATGTTGCCAGAAACATTGTGAAAGAGCTTGATGGTGAAGCATTGCTAATGGAGGTCCTGAGAGATCTTTGCAATGATAAAGGTTCCCACGAACATTTAAGAGTTGCATGCGGTGCATTTCTGAACACCATTGCAGACCACGGTATAGTTATCCACAATAGATTGAGATTATAATCGAATAGGATATTTACTTGCATTTCATGTGACCGACAGAAACCCTGCAACTCAGCGTGCTGTCCTTGGGGGCATTGGATGTCTGTTGTAGAATTGTGAAGACCTTTTACCAGCACAGTAACTTAATGAAGGCCATTCTAAATATTATTGAATTGCTTTTTGACAACTTAGAAGGTTAGTGCATTTCCAGACTGTCCTTTAAAGTCATAATTCAATAAATTGGAATAAAGAAAAAAAATGTTTTCTTCTAGAAATCAATGCTTCTTTACGCTCAGATGATTTTCTGGAATGCTTTTTAATTCTCCTCAAGCAATCAAGCGATCAGGAAATAATTGATTTGGTCTTCCAAATTCTGAGCACTGTATCTGAAAATGGTTTGGGTTATGCAAATTCCCATGCAATTACATTTCAACAGCTTTTGACAATGACTCATTGTTGACAGACAAGTCCAAACTTGCATTGTCGTCTACCTCATTTCCGGAGAAACTCTGTGAATTAATAGAGGGAAGAGAAAACGAAAGCGAAGTAAAATTTGCAGATCTGGCTTCTGATTTTATCATTCTCCTACTCACAGGAGGTTAATTATCCAGAATAGCTTCTTCTATCCCTCATTGGTTTATTTCTAACATTTCATAACTTATGCAGATGAAGGGATGGACACACTCTTCCAAAATGGTAAAGGAAGAGTATTCTTGAAGCTGAGGAGTTGGCTTAGCACATCTAAATCAGTGAAGCTTCAAACTGCTGCAGCCTTTGCATTGTGCAACATTGCCAGATCTGGTGATCTCATATCTTCATTTCTTAGCATAAATGTGGCGATATTTAATTGTGATTTTTGCTTTATAGATAAAAATTGTATCTTCTTTGTTGAGAGTGGAGTTGTTGATGACATTCTTGCTCATCTCAATCACTATCCTGTTCATGAGAAACAACCAGTCCTTCAACATGCACTGATTGGAACATTGACTAACCTTTCCATAACAGGTTGGTCAAAATAAACTATATTTCAGACAAACATTTTTTATCTCTTAAACCTTGTTTCTTGATATTCGATTGAATAACATCTTATTTTTTAGGAGAAAATAAATTGAAAATGATTGAAAAAGGAACAATAGATAAATGCCTCACCTATCTGGATTCAGAGTCACTTACAGTGATTTTCAAGTCACTTGGAGCCATCAGGATGCTGCTGGACAAGAATTGTGAGTTCATTGTTTGTGGGTTCTTTTGGTTGCTGAAGACCTGATTATCAACTACTCATTCGTTCCTACAGGCAAAGTTGCATGCCAACTTGGCAATGATAATAGGTTCCTGTCGAAGCTAAATGATTTCTCTTCTCACCGGGAGCACGAAGGGATCAGATGTAAATTAAGCTTATTTAAAAAAAAGGATTCAGAATAATTTTATATTTTTTCACTGTCCCCCATTCAGGTGAATCTTGGAGGATAGTTGCATTGATTATAAAAAATGCACGTGACAGTGAAATCATGAAAACAATTGTTGAGCACAACCTGGCAGAGAGTCTGCTGAAATTGCTTCAATCCAAACACTTGGTCATGAAGAATGAAGCCATCCTATCCCTCATAATCTTGGTTTCAAGCCTAGGTACTATTTGTAAACTATAATCATGTTTATTTATTTACTTGGTTAAAGAGGTGAAAATTAGGCCCATTATTATTTATATAATGAAGTAAGTATGAGTATCAGAAGCACTTCTGTCCAGCACAAAACATGACAACTGCTGCCTTCCAATGCCATTTGGGGGAAAGCCACCCATTCAGGCAACCTATAAACAACCTAGACTTACAACAGTCAAACTAATATCATTTATGCTGCCTATGTTTATGTTAATGTGGCTTTATGGAGAGGAAATGAATCGAGAAAAAGATAAATAAATAATTAATCAAGCTAAAGTCGAAACAATTCCATTTTTAACTTTTAAATTGGATTTCTTTGCATCAAGATGAGATCCCACTGGAAAACAAAGAAATGTTTTGCAAAGAACTGGAATCTTTTCTGTCATCGAAGGATCCATTACCAGGAGAAGTTCTAAGCAATATACTGGTTCTTATACTCAAATGCCAGAGAATAGGTTTGTTAATTTTAACAAATTAAAAAAAATATATGCCCATTTAAACATTTTAGTCAATTCTTCTATAATATTTTAAATTGAAGATAAATTAGTATTTATAAATTTAAATAATATCTTTAGAAACCCAATTAATTTCTTCTGGCTAACAAATTAATATATTATTATATTGTATTACATTATCTTTCTGCAGGTTCTATTAACTCGATCCTCGCTACAAGTGGCATTCCTGAAGCTCTGGAAAGGTATAAGGATCACTCTGATGATGGAATTCAGCATTTGGTCAATGAGATACTGCATTCTTTCTGATTATGTATAATAATGACATTGGACACCTCAGCGTGACTTTTCTTGAGTCATGCTTTAGTATTTAATTTAATGTTGTAAATGAACAGAACTAATTTAATGGAAATCAAATCAAGGTTTCTGCTCGGTCTTTTCAATTTCTCGTACAGCCTGCTTTTCCTCTGAAATTCTGAATTGTAACATTTAGTTAAGTGAATACTATCGAATGTGTAAGATCGGGTAATCAAATCTATTACTTTTTTAATTAGTTTTATGATTAATACACAAAATAAGAACTTCTTACAATAGACCAGCAGCAGATCCCATATATTCTACATTGTGCAATAGAAGCTTCCTCAGAGCAGTGTTAATGTCCCAATGTCTGTCCTTCTTAAAGTCTGGGACGTTGGTTTTCAGTCTGTCTACTATTAAATATGATTCCTGAAATCACAAAGAATGGAAAGGAATAGTTCAGCATTTTTATCCAAAATGAACAATTGAATGAATTATGGATAATTCTCGCCAACGTTCAAGAAGTTGTCAATCATTGTGTTGATGTCAAAGTCGTCATCATCTTCACCAAAAGGATTTGCAACACTCTGCCCTACCTGTAGAACAACATGTCAAAGCCAGAACTTTATTTATGTTTCTTCGAAACACAACTTACTTTGAGCCATGATATGTAGAAAATAAATTGAGCCATAGTGAAGAATGGGAACCTAGCTTCGCTGGCCTCTCCCTTGATGAAGGGATATCTTCCTAGCAAACAGGTGAAGCAAAACAGGTATACAGCAATTGAAACCACCTTGCAATTATTAAATGTTTGAATTAGCTAAGTCAAGATGTACATTAAACACGGTAGGTCTGAAAACACCAACTTGAGTGTATACCAGAGGCAAAGAAATCCAGTCAAATTTCAACAGAGTCCCACACTTTGATCTGAACTCATTTAGCTCCTGTTTAAGAATTTTGATTTTAGAGAAATTAAGCACTTATAATGAGCAATTTTGACCCACTCTGATGAGTCTGTCATAATCCATGTCTCTCCTCATAAGACCATCTCTCCTAGAGTCTCCGACTAACTTAGTCGACCATGTAATTGGAACGAAATAATTGTTAAATTTAATGTTTAACGAAATGATGTCCCTAGCCTCTTCAGCGGTCATCAATCCTTGAATAAACCGAATTATTTTAGTCTTTTATGCCTCATGTCTATTGACAGATATTTTTGTATTTATCTCACGTCTGATTGAATCATTCTTACCTGCTTCAACCAAATGAGCGAAACTTGGAAACCTCTTTTTTACTGGTTTGCATATCGACCTCATTGTCAGTACAAACGTACAACATATATGCCTTATAATCGTTCTTCTAAACAAACGCGATTGTTCTCCTTCACCGGTGATAAATATGTTTATATAGAAAGCAACATCCGTAGGCCATGGAATAGTCTTAAAACTGAGCCAAAATCTATTCATCACTTGCTGCACGTAAAATCCGAGTAAGAACCCAAGTGGGATTTTGAAACTGTTCATGTTACAGTAAATGGCCACCTTTTGGAAACGCCTAAAACGTTTATAACACTTTTATCCAATTTTAAAAGATACTCGTCAACAATTAAAAATATACTCTCTCTGGCTATCATCCATAATATACAGATACATCACCGATATGAAGAGGTAAATCGAGCCGAAAAATATTATATCGATCCATATCAATTTCCATAAACTGCCTCTCCACCTGAAATGAAATTGATTAGCGAGAGTCTAGTTGTATCATTATAGTCGCGTAATCCACCTAAAAAGTAATTTAGGAAAACCAAGCAATGTGGCTTCAGCAATTAAATGATTGTATTTCACGGTCATCCTCCGAAACTCTAATCAAACTGCCGAGCAGACGAGTTTAGGTAACTAAAAGTTAATTTAAAAAAATTACTCAAGAACCATTATTAACTAAAAATTAACCTCATCGTCACTTTAACAAATTTAAATACAGTAATTAACATTATTTAAGGAACTTTTTAGTCCAAATTTAGCGAATCTGTGGGGAAGACAGATTGAATCTTTACATTTAATACTTCGCATACATTTTCCTCTTGGTCTCCGCCGAAAATTCTAACTCGATCAATCAGGTCCACTTTCCAATGAATACCCGGCCCGTCATGGAAGCCAAGTCGCTGGTCCAAACTAAAAAACAAGCCAGTAAACAATGAAAAATAGGGCAATTTATTAAATGAAGTTTAAAATAGAAATGCTTTTTGGCCTTAACAATAATTTTTATGAACAACTTTCAAAGTTGCGCTCGTTAACTTTTAAGTCACGCGAGATTATTTAGCTGAAAGAGTTTCGGATGATTAAATGGCTTTAACGAAAAGTTCGAGCCGCGAATTCGAGTGAAATCAATCTATTAGTCAATGTCATGACCTCATTAAAAAATAGTTTGCGAATGTTTGTTTAAATCAGTTTTTTATTGAATTTATCCTCAAAAATGCAGAGAAAGGTTGCCGAAACAATTTTGCAAATTAAGTTTGACAAATCTGATTGGAAATCTAAAATTCTTGGCGAATTAATGTCACTACAAAAGTTCGAAGGTTCAAAAGTTCAAAAATATTGAATCCCTAATAAAATATAATTATAATTAAAACATTGGGTCCATCTTTTCAATTACTAGCACAGAAAATTGAAGTTAGAAAAAACTCGAATTAACATAGGGACATCTAATTTAGTTACAATGTCGGACAAAACGCATCCAATTTCCAGAAATAGCCAACAGAACACTTGAAATGTAGAGGTTCATGGAATGGAGAGGGACATGGAAAAGAATGGAACTCCTGGAAGAGCTGAATGACGCCTGGATTCCTGGAGAAATAAATCCTCTTTTAAACTCGGACATTCAATCAAATTGCCACATCAAGCAAAGTTTAGATTTCACAGCGCGTGAAACGATTTAGCTTCGACGACATCATCGGAACCACAAGTAGACGGCAGCGTTTATATATTTATATAAAAACAAAATAAAGAAAGAAAGAAAGAAAGGAAAAATGGAAGAAAGAAATAAAGGAAACAATTTGAAAGATGAGATGTTTAATCTGAGCGTTGGTGAAAATCTGAAAGAATTTATTTTAAGTGCGATTGAATGCATGTCTAACCCGCCTCATTCCTGCCTATGGTGACAACCCTTGAACTACTGGTAATTGTATCGCCAGTATCAGTCGTCACTACCACTCGAACCTCATAGCGACCACCTGGCATGACGTCGCTAATGGTAACTAGGCGGTAGGGAAGTATGGATGGAGTTGAACTCCAGTGCTCGCCTCCTGAAATTATTCCTCAAGATTATAATCATTGCACCGATTGGTCTTCGAACTAACCGTAAATATTACACCTGTCATTCGTCAATGGCGTTAATCATCGCACGACGACTTTCGAAGTGCTTATCAAAGTCAAGAATTAACTTTTAAATTGCATTGTCAGAACACAAGAAGGCAATAAGTAAATTGCTTTTCGTCCAACTCCGAGGGCATCATCTTGCCCTTAAATCTCACGAGAGTTTAAAGTACCGACATTGTACTAACCGAGCATCCTGTACTCCACTTTATACGTGGTCACGAAGAAATCTTCCGTGTGATCCAGACCGATTTGCATGGAATTGAGACGGTTATATAATACTCGGAACGTGGGCTGAGAAATCACATCTGCAAAATGATTGCCATCTATCAGCTGAAGGCGATACGCGATGGAAGAGACATTGGGCTCGTAAAGAAAGCATCGTCTTTTAACTGACCTTTCCTTCGACCTATCCGGACTCTCTTGATGTGACTGGCCGATTCCGGGCTCCTCGCACCCTCGCCGTTCTTAGCTACCACCCTGATCTCGTAGATGGAGCCGTCTTCCAGGTTTTCCAGGAGAAGCCACTTCTGCTCTTTCAGTTCTCGCGACGTTTCCCAAGAAGCCAAACCTGTGACGCCGGATTTGAAGACGAAAAGGAAAAAATTTATTTCTGAAAATACGCTACTTCTAATGAGTCATTTCTGAATCTCACCGACCGAGTTTTCTGAAGTGAACGCGATATCCAGTTCCGGGAATGGATCCGGGATTCTTTGGAATCGCCCAGGAGACGTTGAGGTGTCTGTTGTTGATCAGCATCGTTGAGACTTCTGGAGGCGTCGGAGCTAAAAGAGGAGAAGATTAGGACTATGTCATTTTTGACATTTTCAATGAGATTTCGTTTTAATCTCTTTGAAAATAATCTAGAATTTCATTTGAACGAAGGAGCCTTCTTTTAGAAGGAAACCTTACTCGGCTAATAATTAATTGAGCCGTTAGTCTTGATTTCGCGTGCTTTTGAACCATTTTGTTATTCCTTCATTTCGGGTCCAAGATGCATGCGCTCGAGATTTCCAGTGCAATCGTTCAGAAGTAAAAAACGTTATAAAACACGAGAAAGTAGATTAAAAACATTTAAAACTAAATTGAGCGTGGAGTGGAAATATTCAAAAACAAGATTAACTGCCAATGAAGCTGCTCCTTCAGTCACCGAATCTTACCATCCCCATACCGATACGAAATGGTCGTATCGTTTTATGCCCTATCGAGCAATTCGCACCGGGTCACATGAAGACGCCATATTGTTTATAATTAATTCATAATTTTATATCCTTCAACGGTATAATCGATTTTACTTCCGCCCTCACCGCCAAAAAAATAAAAAATTCTTTTCACTTTCGGGAAATCGACGAGTGAATGTAGATAGAGATTGAACCAAAGCAAATATTAAAACATGGCGGACTTTTTTTTTAAAGGGGCGAGAAGGTACATGAAGAGGGTCAGCATTCATTTGACAAGAACCCTAAGGAGTCGAGACCCTCACAAGGAGAATTGTGCTGACTTGATCGCCCCAAATCCCGACAAGCATAAAAGATAATGACGCGAATAGTAATAATCCCTTAGAAAAGCTTCATGCATTTTTTAGCAACCACGGAGCCTGTCCATGTTTGTATTCCTGTGCCATCTCCAAGCGCTCCTTCACGGCGGTGATTCTGCAAAGAGGAGGGGGGGTGTGGTGCGACCAGGATGGGGACATAAAATTTATAGCGGCATTTAATAAGCGCTAAATCATGAAAGTGTCGCTGGTACAAAAAGGAAACTTTTCTATGGATTTCAACCGAGCACAGGAAGTGCAGGCAAACGCCTCTCATAAAACATCACGTGCACATCACGTGCACGGACGCGATCAACATGGCGATTCTCTGCTCTTTTGTTGGTACTCGCAGACAAAAGACCGTCATGGAAGCGTTTCGTTGGACAAATTTCCTGCCGTTTGAAGAACTACCTGGCTTGCAAAAAGCATTGCTTGCGCCCGATAAAGAAAAAAAAATGGGGCACCGATCAGAAACAAACGATTCATTCGTTAGCGAGACGCGAGTGAACGCGATACTCTACGACGTAGAGTCTGTGTATATCCAGACTCTAGAAGTCAGAAGAAGCACAGTCATCGACACGTCATCGTCGCCGCAATGCTACGTCGTCCTTAGCACGAAAACCATTCGTTTCATTTGGGGTTAAAGGTGGGAGAGGGAGTGGAACCGTCACTTACGGCCTTCGGGCAGAGTCCTTGCTTCGATGGAGGACACCGGGCCGCAGCCAACCTTGGTCCTGGCACAGATGGTGAGACTGTAGAGATGCTCGGGCAGCAGTCCGAAGAGCTTTAGGAGTCCGTGGACCTTGGGTTCGATTTCTGTCACTTGGTGTGTAGTGTGAGGTGTCAGCTGGGTTGGGCTTTTGGACACTTTGGACGTTCGTTTCGAAAATTCAGAAAGTCTAGTTTACGTTTAAATTATAAAGAGAAGCAAACAAGATTTGAAATCATCATGTCGTTATGATGTGATGATGAATGTAAATATTGAATTTATAATATTTATAAAAAAAAATAATTTTGATCGTACGCAATAGTATTTAATAAATATATTTATTTTGTTATTATTATTATTATTATTTATATTAATATCGTTATTTATATTCCTTATTATTTTCATAGTCAAAGTTCAACTTTCATTTTTACGAAAGAAGGCGTCCCTAAAACGCCATTTTACGGCGCCAATAATTTTCTCGTCATTTCGCTCCAACACAAAATGGCATCCTGAATCGTCTGCTCCATTAAACTCGTTCACCTGTGTAGGAGATGGTGTACCCTTCCAATATGCCGTTGATTGCCTTGGGATTCGTCCACTCCAGCTTCAGGTAATCGCTTCCTCGCTCGGTCACGGTGAAGGACTCCAGAGGTCCTGGTACTATTGTTGTTATTCAGTTTTGTTTTGTTTTTATTTTTAAACGAATTTTTTTTAAAAAAATTCAATTTAAAAAAGCGTGAGAAAGTCATTAACTCATTTTAATAAAACGCTTTGTTCTATGCCATTGGAAACAGAGACGATATCATCACTACCACCACCAGAATCATCATCGCCATCATCTTGCTCATCGTCGAAGTCATCGTAATCACAATCCAAGTGTTGAATTCAACCTCAAATTTTCAATCGCCTCCTAATCAAGCACTTCAAGACATTCAATCAAGCAATATTGAAATAAAACAATCTCCTGGCAAATTCTGACGCCGGCGTAGTTTTAATTGGAAAAGGACGCGAGAAAAGAATTGGAAGGGAATATTGACCGAGTCAATCAGGCGCATCAGATTTCAGCGAAGCACGCAGTGGTGATACGATGAAGATGATCCAAGCATGATTATGATCCCACAATCTCGACGACCACTCAGGCGTGGGCGCGGAGCGGTCAAGCGTGAATAATATTCTCTCATTTTCTTCTGATTTTCGGCGACACACCTCACTGGATCGTAAAAAAGAAAGTCTCTAATAGACTTCTCGACGAGGAATAATCTTCTTCTCATTGGCCCAAGAGCTTGACCGCCGATGTCAGCCACGGTGCCCAACCTCCCACAACCTCACCCTCCCGATGGTCAATGCAGGTGGATCGATGGATTCGTTACATTCATCCATTCACCTTTTCACATGCAAGACTGGTTCTTCCTTTTTAAAGAGGTTATTTGCGTGAAGATGGCAAGGAAAACTGACATCAACGTGCCAACGCACCGTCGGCACAAACTCACCGTTGCTATCCCTGCAACCGTGACATCGATTTCTACTCCCAGGATACCACTCCGCGCAGCACGAGCTCGACCGAAGGGGAGGTTGGAAACGTGGGGTTGTGGGAGGTTGGAACCATTCAGTACCGACCAATGGCTCCATTGCCCCCCAGCTAAGAAGAATTTGTCAGAGCGATGAATATTCTTCGCTTTAAATTGCTTCTCTGCGAACAGTCGCTTGACTGACCAATTTATTCTGTCGATGATTAGAAGTTCTCTTCTTCACAACGATGTTAGGTTTAATTGGAATCTTCCTCTTCATTCATTTCAAACTCTTCCGTTTCCATAAAAAAAAAGATTGATAAAAATTGATAAAATATGAAATAAAAATAATGAAATTCTTCTCTCGCTCTCAAAACTGAACTCATATCATCTCGTCTTCTGTCCAAATCCTACCCATTGGCAGTGGGTGGAAAAAATTTTGTGAGTCCAAAGCAATGATTGGTCCGTTTCTTGGTGAATTTTCGACCATCACAACGTACTTCCTCATTTCCTGTTACGACACGAGGCAGAACATGGATTCGACGCGGTAATTTTTTTTCCAGCTAGTCAATAATTCACATCTTCAGGCCTCTGTTCACATCCAATTCCCACCGCTTCCAGGTTTAAAAATGTAGCAACTCCACCTGGGAACATACCGAAGCATACCGAGACATACTGAAACGTATCAAGGCCTACAAAGAGACCGACGCAAGCGGACAGAGAACGAAGAGAAGAAATAGGAAAGGAGTTTTTTTTTGTCATTCGCGGATCAATTGATTGACCGACTGGAAAGTGGAGGAAAGAATGATCAATGCTTCCAAGGAACTGATTTGGCGGAAGAGCAGAAGTCCGCCTGACGGAAAACTCGAAGATTGGAATGTTGAAGGAAAGCCTTAGTTTTCATAAACTTGTTTGAAATGTTTGCGAGGGTGAGAAATTGGACTCGTTTCAATGGAGCTGGATGGATAGATGGATGGACGGACGGGCGGATAAATGGATGGATACTGAAAAGAAGACATGATTGCAGGACAAATTTTATGAAACATCTTTATGAATCGGGTCTTCCAAAACCAGGAGTAGGAGAGAAATCTTAAAACGTTGCATCTCCTGCTACACGATGATAATGATGATGATAGTAATTGTGGTGATTATGATTGTGATCTAATTCTAATCTAAACGCGACATAATTAATTGCGTCATGACAGTCGATGCCTCGGTCTTTCGCATGTGTCACGTGACGGTGCCAATACCGGTTCGAAACAGGTGCTTTGATTCCTACGCGATGGAGATTCCATTCCGTCTGGATGAGTTGCAATACAACGACGTCGGACCTTTTGCCGCTATGCTTTTGGATCGACGATTTTACGGACGCAATTACAGGAATGTAAACAAAGACTCTTCATTGCTCGTCCAACTCCCTTAGGGACGCTACGAATCGAAGCAGGATTCGAACACGACAACACGGAGTTCAGAACCTCCGACCGGTCGTTCCCACTGCCGAGTTTCGGCCAGGTTACCGGATGAAAGAACTGCCAAATGAATTCACCTCCTTCTCTGGTCGTGAAGCGAATTTGCTCGCTCGGCGGTCCTGTGTACTTGGCGTTAAGGACTACAATCTGGGCAGTGATGTTGCTGTACGGCCAGAGGTTGTACACGTGGCCAAAGCTGAGATCTCGCTTTCTTCTCACCACGTCGGAAGTAAACAAACGATTGTTTACGTTTAAAACGGAAGTGCTGGCATCGTTTTTCCAGCATGGCGGCGGCTCTCTATAGATGATGCTGTGTTCTCGCATGTTTATGGGACCCTCTTCCGCTTTCCAGAATTGAATCTAATGAGAAATAATTGAAGATATTTCGCAGCAATCGACTACTAAAATGGCGGTTGTTATTTTTAAATCTATAAACTTCGACGAACCTTGTAGCCCCGGAAAAATCCCTGGATCCTCCACGGTCCAGTGTTGACGGAAGACCAAATGAAATCAGCCGTTTTGTCGGTCACCGGTTTGTCAGGGTCGAGTCTGAAGTTTTGCGGAATCTCCTGGGGAACTTAAAACGGAGTGGGATGTTAAGAAGTCCAAAGTGAATTATTCAAATTTAATAATAATATTATTATTCTTATTATTGCAATTGTTGTTGATATTGTTATTATTCTTCCTATAATTTGTTATTATTATTATTATTATTATTGTTGTTATTGTTGTTGCTGTCATCTCTCACGGTTGTTGTTAATCTGATTCCGTGGATTCAAACGAAGCAGCCTCAAAGGACTGAAGTAATGAAGTTACAGAGAGGGGCAAAGAAGTATCATCTCCGTGTACATCCTGGCCGGACGATGGAAATCAAATTTAACTTCCAAGAAGGAACGACTCCTTGCATCTTTAATGCAGGCGCTTTGTTCACGAGCTAATCGTGACCGCTCGCTAAAGAAGCCAATTGTGTTTATCTCGGCATAAATGCGAGTCCTACATTGTCAAGTACGTAACATTTTAAAATAGTTTTAAAGTCGAAATAGCTTTAAAGATGGAAACTTCAGTCCAAACTTCCGCGGAAACGACTATCTATTCGCTGTCCTGTGCAAACTTCAATCAAACGTCATCAATCCAAACTTCAATCAAACGTCATCAATCCGAGCTTCAATCCAAACTCCAATCCAATGCCAACCATCCTCTCCAGAGTAGCAGATGTGCATCCGAGGCGGGGCAACGGCCGCTCCAAACTCGTTATAGGCCAAGACGTAGATTTCGAACGGCTTGTAGACCGAAACGCCACGGACCAGGAGACTGTTGGAACTGTAGTTGACCATCTTCTCCTCAGAGTTGGAGTCCGCAACGTCGTGTCTCTTCCATCGGACCAGGTAGTGGAATCCCGGTGCGTTGTGTTCTTCCAGGGGCATCGGCTTGAATGGATTGACATAAACTAATTAATAGTTTATAAGTAATAGTTGTAATAATAATAATAATAATAATAATAATAATAATAATAACGACATTATAATTATAATAAACGCATCAACATTAATAATATTTTTATTTATTAATTAATAATTATTGTTTTAATTATTATAATCGTGATCTATACTTTTTCTTACTAAGTGCGTTGCTGTCCTTCTGATGTCGTAGAGGTGTCACGTGACGAGAGATTTTAAATGATTCCACATGAGCTACTTATAAAGGCAGGTGCGCCAAGATGATAATGAAGATTACAAAATAATGACGACGACGACGACGATGATGATGATGATGATGATGATGACGATGATGACAACGACGATGATCACATTTCTTCGCCATCAATCTCTTCTGGCGGAAAATTTTCAGGCTCGGAGTGGAAAGTCAAGAGAGACGGTGATGGCGTTGCGAGGCGTTTGTTTGGAAGAACATTTGGAAAGACATTTGGACAAACGTTCGGGAGGACATTCATTCCTTCATTCACTCGTTAATTCATACGTTCATTCATTCATCCATCCATCCATCCGTCCGTCCGTCCGTCCATCCATCCGTCCATCCATCCATCCATTCATTCTCCACTCATTCAATCATTCCTTCCCCATCAAATCATCCACACGTCGAGTCGTGTTAAAAGTAAATTTAAGTCGAAAACAAGTTATTCAGGTCCGTCCTCTCCAGTAGTTCGTCATCGTCATCATTACCATCACGGGAATCGTCATCATCATCATCATCATCACCGTCATCATCATCATCATCACCGTCATCATCATCATCATCATCATCATCATCATCATCATCATCATCATCATCATCATCACCATCTTAATCATGCGGCCATCTGCCCTTGCATCATTTAGTAGCATTTCCTCAAAGTATTGTCGAGAAAAGTGATAATTGAACTGAATAATATTTCTTAAATATTATTATTGTTATTATCGTTAATAATAATTATTATTTTTTTATTTTTATTATTATTATTATGATTCAATAGAAGACGAATTGCATATCAACATTTGAATACATAATACCGTAAAAATAGGAAATTAATAGTTATTATTCACAATATTAATAATAATAATAACTACTTATGAATATATAATATATAACTATAGTCCTAGAAAATGAATCATCATCATCGCCATCATCATCGTCATCGTCACTTCGAATGAGACCACACACACATACACACAAACACACAAATAACAATTCACTGATTGTGGACAGATCGCGTTACCTCCCACTTGATGGCCAACGTGTGAGGTCTGACGTTTAGGGTGCAGACTCCTTTGGGGTTGATGTGCGGGACCTCGGGTGAGGTCAGGCAGGCCCTCCTGGTCACCCTGCTGGGCCGACTGACCCCCAACGCATTCTCGGCCAAGACCCTGAACGAGTAATTACCCCAGGGCGATAGGGCTATGCGTTGGTGAGTCCTATCTCTGGGCAGCTGGGTCTTGGCCACGTGCCAGACGTGAGGACTGAACGAGTTGTTGAACTCGATGATGAACTGAGTGACCGGCGAGTTGTTCTCGTTGTCTAATTTCCACTCGAGTTGGGCCACGCGCCCGTCGCAGGCAGTCAGTTTGACCTCTGACGGAGGGTCGGGCACGTCTGAAAGGTCAAGGTTGCAAAGTTTATTTTTCCTTCTATCCTTCTTTCCATCCATCCTTCCTTCCTTCATTCATCCATCCGTCCGTCCATCCATTCCTTATTTAGAGCGGGAAAGTGCCCCGACGAGTCTCACTTGAAAAGGTCGAATTTTAATTTCTTAAATCCATACAAATCGTTCCATCAACGATATAATTTATTTTATCAATTCATCTAACTTCATTTCTTTCTTCTCTCTCGTGGAGATTAAAATCGTCGAAGCGATGAATGTCTGCGGAGCGTGCATGTAATAAATTAATTAAGAGAAGGGGAGGAAAACTTTAAAAGTGATTCATCTCAATGGCCGGTGGACAACCGGCCTAAAGAAAGGTCCACGGTCGTGTTTTAACCACGGACGTGTTCTTCCGCCCGGTCTGTTCCCGGAGCTGCACGGAGAAGGAAGTTTTCCTATAAATTCGCCATTTTGTGATTACGTCACGCGCCTCTTTCCTTCACAACTCATTAACTCCTCGTATTTAATTCGCTCTCCCCGCGTCCGATTCGCTCTTCGCCCGGCGCCGACCCGGCACTGACCCGGCGCTTCGAAGGCCGAACAGGTCAAAGGTCATTCGTGCCCCCTCTCTCTCTCTTTCTCCAACCTCCTTCCTACGATTTCTTGACATGTCATGACGTCATGTACGTCGTGAACGTCAATGCTGCTGGAATGTCGATGCTTTACGAATGTCACGGGAGTTCATTAATATTTGGACGATAATAGCATCGATGCTATTAACGACGGACTGCAATTGTCGTTGATAATGATGCTGCTGCTGTTGTTGTTGTTGTTATTGTTGTTGCTGTCTTTGTTCTTGTTTTTCTTTTTTGTTGTTTTTTGTTGTCTCATCGATGTTGTCAGTACGCGGATTTCGTTTCAGTCGTTGCTTAGCAACGGCAGGTCCATGCCGTTCGGCGAAACAACACACTGAAGACCTGCTGAAGAGCACTCGAAATCAAACCCCCTCACCTCCCCTGGTACCTCATATGGTACCTCATGAATATTAATTGTAGAGTTAACAACACAAACAAGAAGATTATATCAAAACCTCATCATGAACGTTAATTAAGACGTTAATAACACAAAGAACAATAAATCAAAATTAGCATAGTCGTCTGCATCATTACGTCCATCCGATATCAATCGATAGAACAAACACGGCAAGCACAACACACACAACAACAACAACAACAACAGCGACAAACACAACAACAGCAGCAACAACAACAACAACAAGGAAATCAGGTAGGCAACAGCATCCAATCCAGCGAGACAGGTGGACGATGTTTGCTTCGTGACGATTCAACCGTGAACGCTCTCCTCCGTTCCTGTCAACACAAGATGTCTCTTTTTCCGAGACGTCTCGACGAATTAAATGCTCGTTCGTTAGCGACATTTTCGGGAAGGAATAAAATAAAATAAAATAAAATAAAAATAAATAAAAACAGAGAAAAATCTTCCTCTCCTCAAACTTTACGGCTTTTCCAGGCGACATAAAATTCCTCGCTTGAGCGACCAGAAAAAAAAACGCGCCCAGACGATCCATCGATCGACGCTTCCGTTTTGAATCTTTCCCGCGATTAAATTGCTTTTCCAACAGCCATTAGATATTAATAAACCGATGTCCAAAGGAAAATGAAAAAAAAAATTAATGAAGATTATTTGAGATTCAGTCGAGGTCTTTCAAAGCTTTCGGTGCAGCGTTTAAATTATTTCGTCATTTATTTTATTATTATTATAATTGTTATTGTTATTATTGTTATTGTTATTATTGTTATTATTGTTATTATTATTATTATTATTATTATTATTATTATTATTATTATTATTATTATTATTATTATTATTATTATTATTATTATTATTATTATTATTATTATTATTATTATTATTATTATTATTATTATTATTGTTATTATTATTATTATTATTACTGTTTTTTTTTCTATTTTCATGTTCAAACAGAAAGAGTTTTGTGCAGAAAACAAAAGAGAGAATAATGACGGAAGAAAGCGTCCAGCGGCGTGAAGCATGGCGGACGATTGTGGACGGATTCTGACGAGTGGAATGTCGTTATTTAGACTCAATCCATTCATCCATTTATTCATTCATTCATTCGTTCGTTTGTTCGTTTGTTCGTTGGTTCGTTCGTTCGTTCGTTCGTTCACTCACTCACCCACCAATTCACCCATCTATTCTCCCCAACCCTCATACTCATCATCATCATCATCATCATCATCATCATCACCATCATCGTCATCATCATCATCATCATCACCATCATCGTCATCATCATCATCATCATCATTACAATCATCATCTCCACCCCGAACTTTCCGCGATTAATTGTGAAATATAAAATGTTTGTAAAACTCTGATCAATAAAATTAGAACTGGTTTTTCCATTCATCTTTTCGAATTATCAATCCGCCAATGGACGGAAGTTGATGGCAGCCATAAACAACGTCTTAATAATAATTACTGGTAATAATAATAACGACATTTGTTGAGAATTATTTCAATTGAACGCAAAAATAATGGATAACATCGATTATAATTAAGAAACTGGCGAAGTCAATAATCGCATTGATGATGACGACGGCGACGATGACGACGATGATGATGATGATGATGGGGGTGATTGTGATAATGATGAGGACGATGAAATGGCCGATGATGACCAACAACAGCAAGAACAACCAACAAATTACATTTGCGCACAAAACAGTAACGGCGACAGTCCTAATGTGCCGTGTTCGACACCCGACTTGGGCTACCGCAAGAGCCCACGGGGAGGATAAGCATGCGGCGCTGCACAAATCATAACCAACAAGAACAACACCAACTATCACAGCAACACCATTATCACCATCAACAACAACAACAACAAGAAAGACCACCTTCAACGATGACCTGGAAACTCATGGAGTCAAAGTTCGATCCCCGCCTGACCACGCACGAGTACCTGCCAGAATCATGGCCGCTGAGGTTCCTGATGACGAACGTCTGAAAGTTCTTCTCGAAGGTGAACCTGTGGTCAGGTGAGTGATTGATTGTCAACTCTTCCTTTCTCCACTGGATGGACAGAAGGTTTTGTCTGGCCGGATTCTTCCCGTCCATTCCTCCTCTTCCTCCTCCTCCTCCTCCTCCTTCATCTTTTTCTTCCTCCTCTTCGTGTTCCAAGACGACGTCGGCCGTGCACCGGAAGGTGGCCGACGATCCTGCCCTCAGCCTGTGCAGGTTCGGACCCTGTATGACCTCCGAGCGACCTTGGAGTTGATAAGACTTGCGATGTTATGCTTTTTTTATTTTTATTATTATTACCATTATTTTGTTGACATTTGATTTTCATTTGATTATCAGAATCGACTATATTTTAACGTTCCTATTCATTCGATTTTAAACATTTTTATTTATTTGCTATTAAATAATTAAGCGCTATAATAATCCGTCATCGTCGTCGTCGTCATGGGCATCATCATCATAAAAGTTGGAGCTTCAATTAATTAACTTTTTAATTAATGTAATCGTTTAAATTTGAATCACTGCGCGCTAATTCGATTCAAGAGGTCATCCGCTTGACCTATCGAGCTAGGCTAACGACCTCGAAGTGACCTTGAAGGTCAAGTCTCTGACGTCACGTCTTCTCATCTAGAACCGCGTCCAACGCCTTGCGTGTTCGAAGCTCATTTTTCGCCAAGTTTTTGCAATGAACTTTTGAATTTTAAATGCACGAAAAACGCTCCGCTTCTAATAACGGAAGGGAATCTTTCAAAATATTTGCATTGCAAATACATTCCATTTGTTTCAATGACAGAGCTGGAAAGAAGAAGAAAAAGAAGAAGATGATGATGTTGATGGAGATGATAAAGATGAAGAAGAGATAGATAGACTGACTGAGTGAGTGAGTGATCGAGTGAAATGCAACAATCGAGAAAAAGCTTTCCAGATTCCAATCCTCCAAACAAATTCCAAACAAAAGTGTTGCAAAGTCTCAAAATCGTAAGTAGTCTTGTCTGAGTGGAACTCAAATCCGACGTCATAGTCAGTCATTTTCACGTCATTTCGAGTCCAGAAACGCTGGGGGATCGTCGTCATTGGCAACTAAAAGCTTCGCTGCCATCGACGTCGTCGTCATCATCCTCGTTTTATGATCATCAGTTATGCATTTGAAAACCACCACCATCACCATCGTCGTCGTCATCATCAACATCATCAGCTCCTCCATCATCATCATCATCATCATCATCATCATCATCATCATCATCATCATCATCATCATCATCATCATCATCATCATCATCATCATCATCATCATCATCATCATCATCATCATCATCATCATCGTCATCGTCGTCGTCGTCGTCAGCAGCAGCTGCATCATCGTCATTGACATCGTCACTGAAGGTGGATCAAAGTGAGAAGGAAATTTGTTGCTTAGATCGCGGGTGGTCTCTTGAACGTGCACCTGTCGACGTATCATCGATAAAACAACTCAATGCAGAGCGGTTTTGTTCTTTCCGACAGATGGAGTGGCCGTGAAGGAGGGAGAGAGAGAAGAAAGAAAAAGAGCAAAAGCGGGTAGGTGTGCAAAGGGGAGGTTGGGGTGGCTGTGAAGGACCACGTGGGGTAACAGGGGGAGATCTCCCCGGAGACTTCCTGCCGAGTCATCCCCAACACGCTCTCCTAACAAATCGAGTGGAGCTTGCTTGATGGAGACCAATTATTTGCACTGACGGGAGCCTATCGCGAGCCATTACTCGTTCGTCATTGAAGGAGTCTTCCACCATCTCCGAGCTGCTGACTGCTTTCGTAGCTGTTCCTGGCGCTCGGAGGAATTCTGATTTTGCGGAAATTTTTTTTTTCAACAGAAAAAAAGAACAAAAAGAATAAAAAAAAGAAAATCGAAAGAAACACGGAGGTTCGCAGTTGGATTGAACGCGAGTTTCGAAAGTGAAACGGCCCAACGACATAACGTCGGGAAATCCATTTCGACGTGTTTCGATTTCAATTCATTCGCTTCCAAAACGTTTAAAAGTGAACTCCGGGACTCGAACGAACTTTACGAGGATGCTATCTCAATCTCTGAATCTATTCGCCTTGTTTAAGAGAATCAATCGCCCGTGACCGTGTGTTCGTCACGGCCTGGCGCTTCTTCCGTCGTTCCGCTTGGCTGATTCCGACCATCAATTCAATTCCTCTGGCGCTTGGTGTAGCGTGTTTATTAGACGCTCTCATTTGTTTCCAGGGCCGCTTTATTGAATTCAGGTGACGTCACAGTCGACCGAGGCCAGAAATAGACAGGGGAATTTCCCGGCATCATAAAGCGCCACTACAGGTGTCCGGAGGTGAATCCGGGTCATAATCTCTGAGCGCAGACGACTACGGAATAAGCAAGTGATTTTCCTCGGATGGAAATGTTCGTTCGTCATCGTCACTTGGACGAGGAAAATTTATTCCACTCCGTCGTCTGAAACGTTCCGCTGAAACTCCTGGAATCTTCAACTTTATGGCTGGAGATCCGGTGGCAGAATGAGAAGAAGGAGGAGGAAAACAATGCCGATGACATTAGCGCGCATTTAGGCAGACGATTATTCGAATCGTTTCCAATTAACTGCAACAATCACCTGGTCTTCTTTAATGTTTCCTCCATTGTTCTGACACGACTTGTCTTTGGAACTTCTTCTGAGAAGTTTTCCGAAGACGAATGAAGCCTAGGTTTTGTTTCCCCCCGCCCACCCGCCCACCCATCTACCCGCCCACCCACCCATCTACCCGCCCACCCACCCATCTATCCACCCATCTACCCACCCATCGCTCTCCACTCTTTTATCCTTTCTTCTATCTTTTCTTTGACATTGACCAACGGCGAATGAATGAATGGTGATTGTAATATTAATTTTGATGCTCACCATTACGATGGCGAAGATGATGCCGACGACAACGACGAGGACGACGACCACTACTACTACTACTGTGGGAGCGATGGTAATGATCACATCCGGGTAAAAATTTTAGCACCGGCAAGAAAAAATATCAAAGTATTGTTTTATTAAATTTTTAATATCTTTTCTCACTGAAATCGAGAAAAACAAGAAATTATTGTTCGGCAAAGTGTCTGATGATCCTTTTGATGCTTAATTTCGTTCTCTTTTCATTGCACATATTAAGAGAAATATATGGCACATATTTCGTAAATTATTCAGATTCGAAAGAAGCCATAATATCCAGATTTATAAATATTCTCATTCATAATATCCAGATTCATAAATATTCCGACTCATAATATCATAATTTATAATATAATATTTATATTCATAATTCATTACATAATATATTCATAATTCATAATATATTCCGATTCATAATATCCAGATTCATAAATATCCACGTTTCTGCGAGCAATAAAATGCAATTTGATTAAATATTCTTAAATCTCGGAAAAAATGTAAAGAAAATTGAGAATAAATCATTTGGATTCTCAGCGTAGGTTTAAAGTAACATTTGTGCTGAAATTATTTTGCAATGTTTTCAGTCAATTTTCAAACTTATAATAAGATATTTACGTGTTGTGATTTTGTAAACATTTATTATGAATATTTTTATCAAGATAATTCAACCAAAAATAATTATTATAAATTAATGTATTTATAATTTCATTACATCAATTATTTATTATATATTTCAATAAATGCAGTCATTAATTATTATTATTATTATTATAACTTAATTTAATAATTATTATTATTTAATAATTAATTATTATATGATGACTATAATAATAATAATAATAATAATAATAATAGGTTATTATTATATTATCGACTTCCCTGAAAGCACTGAAATGTACTTGAAGTCTTGTACATTGTTGCTTCTTCAACGGCATTCAACTGAGTTTCCGGAGAAAATAAATACTGGATATCAATTATTTCGGCTGGTAAAACGAAATTATTATTATTATTATTATTATTAAAATTGTATCATAATGAAAATAGTATTAAATAATAATATAATCAAATCACTTTTATAATTGTTACAATTACAAAGTAATTATAAAAAAATATTGTTAAAAATTATTATTATTATTGAAAATAATGAAAATATTACTTGCAGGTGATGGATGCGACCTTAAGATGTTAGAATTTCTAACTTTCTGAAATAATTTCAGTGCAAGACAAACAGACAAGAAAGAAGGATGGACAGGTGAAAGAGGTTGTTTTGGGGATTTTTTAAAAATAAAATAAAAAATAAGATATTTAAAAGATAAATTAATGTTGGATTGTTGACGCTCAAATTAAGCCTTCTGAGGATTTGCATAATAAGCCCATATTTTAAACGGATTGATAATGTGTTACGTCATTTACCTGTAATTATTATTATTATTATTATTTTTAAGCTAATTAGTTATGTACTAGATGAGGGTCAGGGAATGATGTAGCGCATTCGAACATCGCGTCTGGCGTCAAAATGCTGAGCAGCATCTGATTGTCATGTTTAATCTCACGAAATGTCATAAAACAGTTAATGGACATTATAAGGTATAATTCAAAATTATGACGTGTTGACATGTTTTTTGTTTGTATGTAGTTTTACAATCTTTCTTTTTTTATTTTTTTTTTATTTTTTTTATTTATTTTTCGATCGGACAACACGAACAAAAGATGTTTAAATCAAGGGAAAATGCTCTTTAAAAAGCTAAATCTCCTACTTAATGCTGCTGCTGATGTTGTTGTTGATGTCGTTGTTGTTGTTGTTGTTGTTGTTGTTGTTGTTGTTGAAAGATTGTCAACGTCGTCGTCGTCTTTGCTGTTGTTGTTGTTGTCGTCGATTTTTTTAAATCAATCGTTGCCAACGTTTTAATTCGAAATAATTTCAAAACGACATAATTTCGACTCCATTTTAAGGAAACTAAAGTCTCAATTGTTGAAGAAGGAGTAGGAAAAACAAAAAAAAAGTTGCAGAAACACGGAACTGAAAAAAACACAACAAAACAACAAAAAAAACAAAAAACAAAAACAGTGATTCCCTGAATTGATCCATCGAACGTCGTCAATTGTTTTTCTTTTCTCTTATCACTTTCTAGTAGAAAAAAATATATGGTAATAATAATAATAATAATAATAATAATAATAATAATAATAATAATAATAATAATAACAATAATAATAATAATAATAATAATAATAATTTTTAAAAATAATATTTCTAATGAGAAATAATATTTTTAATGGACGAGAAATTCTCCATTCACGATTCGAGATGGATTTTCCCGCTTCAAAATTGTTTTGTTGATTGCTTCCTTTTACCAACTCGATGGAGTTTTTAAAAATTTCCTTTTTTTTTTACTAATTAAGGTCTTAAATGCGACAAATTATTTTCGACTGCCAGAATAGCTTCGAATCCTGAGGAGGAATTCCTTGTTAGTTTTTGAGACTACAACAGTTTGAAAATATAACTTACTTAAATATCCAACATTGATGCATAAATTACTTTCTAACTATACTGGTTAATTATAATAATAATAATTTTTTGATGTTGTTGTTGCTATGTTAGTAACGGTCATTTGTCTTCTTCTCGTTTTGCAAATAAACAAATAAATAAATAAATGTCTAAATTTCGAAAGACAGAAAGACATTTCGTTGCCAGCAATCCACTCTACTTTGACACGATTCTTTATTTTCTGAGGGAATAAAATATTCACGAGAATCGTTCAAAACAAACTCTTGAATCTCCCGCTTTTTCAGGATCGTCTGCCAGTCTCACCAAGAATCCGACAAGACAAGGACCTCAACAACAACAACAATAATAATCCTATCGACAACACAGCAACAACACTACACAACAACAACAACAGGTCCACTCACAACAAAGTTTACGACAGAGTAAAGTAAAATAGAAAAGTAATGAAGAACCCACCTGCGTAGAAACTGTCAGCAATCAGAAAGAAACACAAGTAGAGAGACGACCTCATCGTCCGGGGATCCATCACGACTCTTGAGAAATTATCCAATCAGGAAAGGAAGCCAGAGGAATGTTTCAACGGGCTCCAGTTAATCAAATCTTCCTAGTTCGACACCGCTTCGCCCTCTAATGCTTTTCAGAGGAGAGAGGGGTCTCTGATATGTCCCCTTTGATTCCTCCTGCCTACGACATGGTCCACACTCACGTACACGCGCGTTATGAGTTGTGCGCACCCCAACACACACACACACACACACACAGGCACGCGCGCGCGCGAACACACACACGTTTATAGGTTGCCCGAGGTTGGAAAATCTTCCATTGACCTCTCAGCGACTCTCAAGTTCTTCGCAATGGAAATGAATCTCTGTCCGCCTGTCTGTCACAACTGAGTCAGGGTGCTGGATAGACAATCGTAGGACGTTATTTACAAACTCCTCCAACTCCGACGACGCTGCTGATGCTGAACAAAGAACACGAGGAGCTCTGAACTGGCAGATTACAACGGAAATCCTCCGCGCCTAACATCAATGAAACGCTCGTAACGCAGAGTCGTCTGCCGGTTTACGGCTTTTACGCGGAAACGACGACCAAGGTGCTCGTAACGACCGTAAAACTCGACACTACATGACAGACCAGGTACGGAACACCTTTCGTGATCCGCAAAAGCCCGGTCCTCTTCTCGTCTCTAATCACGAGGTGGCGCTCTCTTCAAAAGAGGGGTGCGCCCGTCACGTACGACGTGATTGGCTGGAGGGGGTCACCTGACACCTGGCCCGAGGTTTTAGTGGCCGCATGCCTACGCTGATGGTCCTGTGCGCAACTGTTCGGCTCTTCTTTATGCATGCAAATGAATTCTCGCTGATCCCGGAGCAGAGAATATTTCATTTTTGTCTTCCCAATGTTGCCAGACGTTGTCATTGGCAACCGAGTGAGTCATGGGGGTGCGTTCTGTAAATAATTCATTATTACAGTCATCGGCGTTGACATCGACTCGAATGACCAGAGCTTAATGTCTTCAAAATACGCTCCATTGTTTCGCACTGGAATCGATAATTTCTTTCAACTGAGAACAAGTTTAGAAACGACCAACAAAAAAACACATACAAAACATACAAAATACAATCAAAAAAATACAAACGAACACCGAAACTGATACGCAAAAAATCCAATCGGACGTTCGTCCTTTTTTTTTTTGTCTTTTCTCCTCTCCTCTCTCCATCTCTTTATTTTTATTTTTCTTTATTTTTATTTTTCTTTATTTTTATTTTTCTTTCTTCTTACAAATTCCAGATCTCGATTAACTTTTGCGGCGACTTTCTTGACGGGCAAGAAATGCCACTCGAACAAAACCGATTTTTTATGGCCGTCTGGAGATTCCCTGCTCTGGGAAATTTCTGGTGAATTCTTTGTCCACCTCAACCTTATTTTGCAGCTCGACCTTCCAGGCAGGCGATAATGAAGAGCTCCACGCACTTAAATTATTCCGACGCAGCTCCGTCTAACCCCGGAGGCAATTTCTCAAAAGACAATGCCACGGTTCCTTTGTAAGGGAGCCAAGTGTCGTGCTCGATTTAAAACTCGCTCGGAGAATTTCTAACCAATGCCCGAACTGACAAGCGAAAGATTTGTCTCAATTCCATGGACTATTTTCCAGGCCTAATCTTTGCTTTGGAATGATTTCATGACTTGTTTCATTTGCCGTGAAAATACGGCAAACAACGCCGACGCTTGGAAAGATTTTTCCATCTCGAGGTGGCCCCAATTAGGGCAGAAATGAAAGTACACTTACTAATGAAAGAAAGGAAAATCCGATTTAAACAGATTCAGAAACAAAACGGATACCTCCTGAGGTACGCGTTGAGGTAGGAGCTTTGAATTTAGGACTGGAAATCTGACACCAGCCTAGGAACATAAAGCACCATCATGGTGGTGGAAAATTGCTCACCTTTTGAATAACAAATGACTTTGAAAAGCTCCCGGGCATTCATCACGCAGGCGCCAATTTTTTTGAGTAAAATCGAGAGGAAAGAAGGCGCCAAATGGAGAGGAACATCCGTCCAAATGGCTGACATTTTGCGCTACACAAGCGACAGGCGCAGCTTCTCCGTCACCTGACTTTGGAGCGAATGAGCACGTGGCGACCTTTTCTGAGGAACAAACACCGATGATGACGATGATGATGGTGGTGGTAATGGAGGCGATAATGATGATGATGGTGATGATGATGATGATGATAATGATGATGACGACGATGAGGATTTTTGTCGGAGGATTAATGCTTTGGATAGAGGGATAATTTAGGAATGACGACTATCATGGAAGTGATGATGACGACGGTGATTAAGATTGTGATCGTTGTGACGGCAACAAAGGTAATGATGATGATGATGATGATTATTATTATTATTATTATTATCACCATCATCATCATCATTAATATTATTACGGTAGAGATGAAATCATGTTCTGTCATGATGTCTGCAATTGAATCGAACTGAATAAACAGGTGGAAAGCACATTGTGCAGGTCCATGAAAGAAGATTGTTAATTTGCAATCTCATCAGCCGCCATCACGAGGACGACGAAATGATGATAATGACGATGACGATGATGATGATGGTGATGATGATGATGATGACGATGATGATGATGATGATGATGGCAATGACATCGATTATCGATGATGAGGTTAGAAAAGTGAATGATGTTGATTTTTGTCACGACTGTGATGACGATGACGACGTCGATGACATCGATGGTGAAAGTTCTGTGATCTCTGAGAACATGGATTACTTTGAAAGCGGGTGTCCATCTTTGGAACGAATGGAAAATTTCTCTCGGAATTACGATTCGCCTAAAATTCAGGTTTTATTTCTTTTTTCTGGAAATTGTGAGCTGGCAAATCTCATCCTGAAATTCATCCTGCCATCCACATTTGTTGAAAAAAATAAACAAATTAAACAAATTAAACGCAATTTGAACAAGAAACATTGGGAAATTTAGAAGAATTTTTGAGACTGAAAATTGATTTGTACAAGGATTTAAAACATTTTAAACATTACTTTTAGTGGTTTGCACTGAACGCAGACTGCAAACAAAAGACGACAATAAAGACAAATCAAAGATTTAAATCACAATTATAATAAATAAAATATATAAAACATACCATTATAAAACAGATGCTAATGTTATATCTTCCTGTGATTTAAAACTTAATGATAAATTCAGATTATTTATTGTTATTATTATTATTGGTTGATGTTAATATAATAAGTGTTAATAATTAATTAATATTAATATAATAAGTTAATATTAAATAAATGAAAAAGGAAATGTAAATCATGAGAATCTCAAGAATCTAATTTGAAAACGTCAGTAAACAAGTCAAGGAATTAATTTTTATCATTATATTATTATTTTTTTATATTTTTATATTATTTTATTATTAGAAATTAATTAAAGAAAACCAAAGACTGAGACTTGAGAGAAAACATTTTAATAACTTTTTAATATGTCTTCAATCAGTTAACTAATTATTAAAGTATTAATTAGCAGTCATTAAGTAATGTAATTATATTTAAATTATTACTAACTAATAAAATATTAATAAAGTTTAATTACTGCTAAATTTAAAATTATTCAGAATTCATTTCCCTCCATGAACTCCAAAACTATTTTTCAATTTTTCTGTCCAACTTTCCATCGTCAAGTTTCCATCATTCAATGATTCGCAGTTTCACTTTCGTTTACGTTTCTCTCACAGCATTAATGGACATCGAAACTCCATTGTCTTATCGATTCGTTATCAACGGTTTATTTTGAATTTATTTTGATTTTATTTTGTATTTATTTATTTTGTATTTATTCATTTATTCTGCTTGATTAAGAAAGCACTAAGGTCCATTTAATATATTTTCAAGGGTTGCGAACCCTCAACTTTCTAGGGCTTGGTTGATGACCCTTGTTGACCTCTCCCTGCCTCCATCATTCAGAATAAAGCAACCGATTGAAGTCTTTCCCGTTCTCAAATTTCTTTCAGAAGACCCCTGTCGGATTTTTCGGCGAATTTCCAAATGGATATTTTATGATTATTTTTTAAATAATGTCATGAATTATATATCGTTATATAATCTTCTTGACGATTTCTAAGGTTTTTGACTTTAATTACCGACATAACAATCATTCAAATCCATGATTTTGGTGCTTGGTATAAAGCCATTAGAAAACTTTGACAAAATCGTTTAAAAATTAATGAAATGCAAATGGTATATTTATTATTATTATTATTATGAATACTATTATTTATTATTATTATAATCTTTATAATTATAATAATGCCTATCAATCCACAGTTACTAGAGATGTTCACATTCAAAGCACACAAGAGCTAAACAAAGTAAATGTAATTCGCCCCGTGAGTTCAATCCATGTAACCAACCATTCCATGTATCCATTCCATGTATCCATTCCATGTATCCTTTCCATGTATCCTTTCCATGTATCCATGCCACGTGACCATTCCATGCATCCATGCACATTGCAATGAAATAATTTAAAGGAAAATTTAATTCGACGGGCGCTAATGATGTGTTTGTTGATTTTTAATGCCCTTCGTATGCTTTACGTAACTCCATCGTTTACTTTCTCAGTTTACTTCCTGGTGAGTTCCTTAAATGGAAAGGGATTTTTATTGCTTCCTTTGCATCATTCAAAGGATCCAGCAGCTTTTACGGACTTCCAGTTTTGAAATGGAAACTTCCCAGGAGGAAGCAAGGAAGCGCTATATAAATGTTTCCTATTTCTTCGCCGACCTCAGAAACATTCCGAGAGGTCGTAAAGAGGAGATGATGTACGTGCAGAACGAACAAGTTGAAGACAATCAGACTCTTTCACTCTCAAAGACTATCAAAAGCAGAAATTACAAGGAAGCTCCACTTAAATAAAAACCTTTTTTTAAAAGATAAACTTGATTTAATGCTTCGATTCCAAATGCCGGTGGTAAACACAATAACAAAAACAGAGATCGCAACAACAACAACAACAACAACAATAATAATAATAATAATAAGAATAACAATAAGAATAAGAATAACAATAACAATAACAATAATAATAATAATTCTCAATATTTCTCTGGCGCCTCCAACTGCAGACGTTAACCGCTCTACTCCTGTAATTACAAACATGAAAAATATTGAAAATCTTTAAAAAAGAAAAACACGACATAAAAACCCGAAGGATATTTCTCGAAACAATGAAACATAAAGTAAAACAATACATAATAAATACAAACCCAGGGATACAATCAATAACTGGGGGCAGGGAACCGAAGGATCATTTTGGGGTCCATGGAATCCAACTGGATTCAATTGGCCGCTTCAACCATAAATTTTAAATTTTAAAGTTTCGCCCAAGCGACATTCTTAACGAGAAAGCCCCCTTGAGATTTATTGAAAATGCTTTGTTTTTATTTCAACTGACAAGTTTTGAATGATTATTAAATGTAAATAATCAATTTAATGCTGATAAATCAGTGAATAATTAAGTAATTAATTAATTCACGAGTTACTCGCATCTTAAAGTTGGTTAAAGATCGAAGGAAAGATCAGACATTACTTTTTTTTTTAAAGAGATATTTAAGAAGCTGGATAAGTTTTCCAGTATAAATAATGCTGGCCAATCAGACGAAACTGATAAGCATGATTATCTGTTTTTATTTCTAACCTTTATCTTTATTAAATTAATTAAATGCTTTCATCGCTTTTGAAATTCAAAAATAAAGCCAAGGATGAAATTTTTATTTTCTATCGGCATTTAAGACTTCAAAATCTCGGATGAAAAGTGAACTTTGCTGAAATGACGATTTGAATCGAGTTTTCCCTGAAAAAATAAGGCTTTAATTATAACAGACAGTCGATCTTAGGAAAAATTCAACAAAGTACTGAATAATTATTATCGTCGTTGTCTGTGTTGCCATCGTAGTTATTGTTGTTGTTGTTGTTTTTAGTGTCATCATAGTTATCGACGTCGTCGTCGTCGTCGTCATTGTCTTCGTTTGCCGATAAAATTGAAGAAGTAAATCGCAGATCAGAGGTGGAAATGAGCAATGGAATAAATACGCTTAGCGATGTTAATTCCATGCATTGGGAACACAGCACAGCAAGCTCACACAGCAGCACACTGGAGCATTCCTTTCTCAACCTCTCCATCAATCTCTTCTTTTTCCTACGAGGAAGTGTTCCTACGTATCGACGTCAACTTTTAACCAAAGCTGGCCCTCAGTTGCCGTGAAACAATTGGTTGGCCACTCGGTCGGTTCTGGACGAAATTGAAATTCAAAATGGGACTCGAACTTGCGAAGCTTTCTTCTGGAAAAGCCTGTTAAAGAGGAGAATAATTATGCTTCGTAATACATTTTAAGAACTGTACCTCGTAAACACCCTTCCTTGTTTTCACAAACAACGTGGTGTGGCTTTTAGGAGTTCGTGTGGACGCAAAACATAATAGCATAATAACTGAAGTGAATTTAATAATAAAAACATCTGCAGTATTTTAGACGAACTTTGTCATTCCCTGAATCTCCTTTTCCTGGAGATACTGGCTGGCTGGCTATCCTTGATTGTAAACTTAAAATGATCCAACTTTCTCAATCAACCAACCAGGTAACCAATCAACCAATGTTTACGAGGTACCAGTCAATCAATAAACCGGTCAACCAAACAACCAAACAACCAACCAACCAACCATTCCATCCGCTGGAAAATATTGTTAATATTCACGCCGACGATTGGTAACGGCAAATTCTCTGCTTCCCATAAAGCCATCTGAGAATATTTTATGTCCTGTGATGCAATGGTACCAGCAGCATCCGCGTAGCCAAATCTGGAGTTGCGCCTTTTCTTCCTTAGGCGACTGGATTATTGCTTTGAAATGCTTTGAAACAATGAACACGAGACAGCTTCTTGGAAGACTCAGGTTGAGTGATAAATGAGACGATTGAAGTCTCTTACTAGTGCCACGGTGATGTGGGTTTTTTTTATTCCGACAACCCCAAGCAAAACATGGCCCGTCGATACAGATACCGAACGCAATACAGACAGCTGTTCGGAAGCTACTCACAACCAGCTCTCAGCTCCACCTCTTTGAGTAGATGTCCTCAACTCTGCACTTGAAATTATTGTTTCCAAACATATTCGCCGCTTTTTCTGAATAATAAATTAAATCTTTCTGATGGGGCGCGTTTCTTTTAAAAAGACTGGAAAATGAATGCTCAATACGAGCACCCGCCAGGCAGTGGATGGTGTTGAATCTGTTTATTAAGACTTGCTGGTTGTTCTGCCACTCTTAGATTTGGCCAACTCGAGTTATTCCTTCTCGGATTAATAACTGTTTAATGTCAGTTTAGTTGCTCTCTCGTTTTTTTTTTCTCTCGTACAACGAACATACGAACATGTTTTGAAGAGTGTCAGGAGTGGACGACAAGAATTGCTTTCTCAAGACTGCTTTGGTAGGTTTTTCCTGGGTTTGTTTTAAAGTTTGTTTTGAAAACATTGTTCATTGCATTCTAATGTAACTTGTTTCGTGCGTACATCTTTATCCAATCGACGATTCTTTATTTCTTTCTTTCTCTTAGAAATTAATGAGTATCCGTAAGGAGAGGCAACATCAAGGAAATTATGCTAAATTACATTCTTGGTGATTCACTACAGCAACAGCAACAACAACAAAATTATATCTAGTTGAAAAAGAAAAAAACTTATTGATTGCAAATCAAATGATATTTCAAAGAATTCTTCGAGTATCAAATTACTCAGCTGTTCGTTAAAAGACCGGTTAAGTAAGATGTAGTGTTGCTATTTTGGCAATCGTCGTCGTCGTCGTCGTTGTCATAGCTATCATCGTCTTCATTATCATCACCGAACTTTCACCAACTCATCAACAAATCCGCCAGCGAAACATCCACCTCGTGCTGGAAAGGTTTACTCGTACTTTCTCTTGGAATTTTGGAAAACATCCATAAGTGGAAACCATGTTGCCAGGCTGCTATCAACGGAGTTCACCTTATTTCTGGATCAGCAATGAACTTCTGAGTTTCCACCCTTCAGGTGGAATGAATTCACCTCGTAGAATCCTCATTGGAACTCTTTCAGCTGTTCAGGTTCCATCCAATTGATCATCTCTCGTTAGTGGGTGGCAGGAAACGATGATCAAGTGTTCTGGAGATATCTTTAATTGAGAGATTAAAATCCTTTTAAGAGGGACGTGTATTTATCTCCGTGGCTACGGCAGATGTTCCTGCCATCATTTAGAAAGCACGAGGCTTCCGAGGTGATGAATTGTTCGAATTGTTGATGGGGAGCTATCAAAGATTCAAAATTAGTTTCACCGTTCGAGGTATTCGGTGGGATCGATATCAGCACCTTCATCTCGGATAGGATCCCGTCGGACGCCAAACAATCCTTCGCTTCCGTGAATATCACGTTTATCACCAGCGTTCCATTTCGCCATAATATTATAAATGGAAAAAAAAAACAAAGAAATAAAAAAAATCAGAGAAATAAAAACATTCACCAGTCTGTCATCAATAACATCGATGATTTAACCTAAAGTCATTCCTATTGCGCTCAGGTCTCGGAGATTTGAGAGGATAAATAAATAAGTAGAGACGAGGATGGTCCTCCGATGTGCGTGAGCATACTGTCACAGACACACTGTCACAGACAGAATGTCACAGACACACTGTCACAGACACACTGTCACAGACAGAATGTCACAGACACACTGTCACAGACAGAATGTCACAGACACACTGTCACATAGAGAATGTCACAGACGTACTGCAACAACAAAGCACTACATTCGAAAGATCAATTACCCACCTTAAATGATAAATCAGAGAAATTGGAGACTCATTTTTGGCCATGGAGTTAGGAAATGGGACTGTTTTATAGTTTGCAGTGGACGGTTGTGAGAGGTTCCATATCTAAATGATATAATGTTATGCAAGTCTAACGTCGATTTATTCCTGCCTAGGAGTGCTCCATCAATTCTGCGTTCAGCAATCCATCCATCCATCCGTACGTCCATCTATCCATCCATTCGTCTATTCATTCATCTAGCCATCCATCTATCACCTCATCTATTCACCTTCACTTACTTTTATTTCGTTCCTCCGACCATCGGTCCATCCGCTGGACAAGCATTCCACATGGAATCCAGAATTCCACCGATCTCAGACTCCAGAAAGTTACGAATGTTTTGAAAATCTCGTAAAATATTCTGATGAGTTCCAATATCTTTCAGCCAAACTTTCCTTTATTTTCCACGTAACAACGTCGAGTTACGTCGAACATTTGTTTTTGTTTTTTTTTTTTGGAGTTGTGAAAAGTGCATCCGAATCAAAATGGACGGTCTCGAAATTGAGTTTTAAGAATGTAATCGAATAATTTGAAGAAAAAAATATTTTTTAATTTAAAAATATAATTTTAAAAATAATTTAAATTTAATTCAGAAATCATGAGTTCCTAGTTGGACGAATGAATATAGTTCGTTATAAGCTGTAGAGTTGTATTAAAGGAATCTCTACTTATGAACATCAGAACCGTCATCGTCATCATCATCGTCATTGTCGTCGTCATCATCATCATCATCGTCATTGTCGTCGTTGTCTTCATCACGGCGTCACGTTTGTCATCTTCCAGTAGAAAATATAATCAGCAAGATAATGAATACAACAGCCTTGCATGAGATCGATATGATATCGATCAGTATTCGCCTGCTTTTGTTTTCTTGAATAATAATAATATAAAAATAAAAATAAATAATAATAATAAATAATAATAATAATAATAAGAAAATAAGAAAAATGAGGAAGGAAAAGGAAAACTATAAAAATTCGGTAAACAATGCACCTGATTCGATGTACACGATCTGCGATGGACGCGCAGCACAATGCACGTGATCTTAATGCACGTGATGAATTAGCAACTTCTTGGGTGATCTGGAAAGACTTCAAAGCATATCCAATCAAACTGAACTCTCAGACAATTTGCAGGTGAAAAAAAAAGTGATTGTTTGCTCAAATTACCAACAAGAGTAAGAATTGGACACACTTGCCACATGAAGCATGAATCACCATGATGCATTACAACGACGATGATGATGATGATAACGATGATGATGATGATGATGACGAGGATGATGATGATGATGCGCATAATTGTAACATTAAGACGGTGCACTCGGACCGGTGTAAACGAGTCTCCACCGTCGGATGGAAACAGATGGGCTTCTCCATGACCGGCATGCTCCATGCTCGAACGACACGCTTGAGTGACAATGAGTTGAAAATCGATGAACAGGCGAAGCGTGAACCTCGGATGAGTGGATGTGGAGCATCGATCGCTCGACTGATTTCCATGCTCAGGAATTATCTGCTGCTGCTTCTATGCACTGCAAACTTCCAGAAGAGAAATTAATATTAATCGGTTATTTATAATAACTAATATAACAGCTGCTTGTCATAATTTATTCCATAACTTTTATAAATGCAGTACGTAATTGGCCAATATTATGAAGTCTAAAACTAGTTTGAGTAAAAGTTCAGGCAATTCTTCCGTGACCTCTGACCGTTCATTCATCCATCCATCCATCCATCCATCCATCCATCCATCCATCCATCCATCCATCCATCCATCCATCCATACACCGGTCAATCGACAACAATCGATACCGGCTCTAAGCAACGGTTGCTATGGCAGCCGTTTCCACAGGAACGCTTCCTGTGCAGGAGGAGAAAGATTATCGTCGATTTTTTTTTGCTTCTTGAAATTGCATCGTGTTTTGTTGGTGGTTCAGTGGTTTGGATGGGGGTGATGGTTTGGATGTTTAGGTTGGTTGATGTTGTTGATGGTGTGGAAGATGTTATTGATGATAGCACCAAAAGTTATTATTATTATTGTTATTTTTGCTATTATTATTACTATTATTATTATTATCATTATTATTATTATTATTATTATTATCATTATTATTATTATTATTATTATTATTATTATTATTATTATTATTATTATTATTATTATTATTATTATTATTATTATTATTATTATTATTATTATTATTATTATTATTATTATTATTATTATTATTATTATTATTATTATTATTTATCACCGATCAATCTATCACGTATATCATGTAAATCTCATAAATACTTTATGTATGCATGTACCAACCACTGACTGACCAATGGTAAGCAAGTGAGATATGTGTATATACAATAACACGTTATACTGGTATTGTACTGTTAATTAAATTTATTTTTAAATTATTATTTTTTATTTTTTTATTTTGCAGACGTCAAATTAAAAATTTGATTGGATCAAAAAAGAAAGCAGAAATGACCAGTTCAGAAGTGAGTTTCGGCACATTGTCACGTGCGAGGCGGCCATTTTTAGAAGAGATTAAATATTTATTAAATTGTTAAATATTAATAATGCCATTTAATATTAATTGGGAGCCTTAATCATCAGATGTCGTTGCGTGACCAGCAGTCTGACATAATTTACCGGAGCCAATTAGCAAAGAACTCCACCCACCTCCAAGCAAAATTGAAAATAAAATAAAATAAAATAATAATAATAAATAAATAAAATAATAATAATAAATAAAATAAAATAATAATAATAATAAATAAAAAAATCCCCATCTTCCGCTTGATCTTTGAACTTTTCGGTTTCATCATCTGAAACATGTGCCTAATTCTCCGCTGAAATCGCATCCGAAACCGAAACCTAGAGTGAAACCGAAACCAGCTTAAAACTTTCCAAACCCCATTCCAGGAAAAACGCCGGATAAACAAACCATCACTGGGCAACATCGAAGCCGACGGCGTGGAAATGCAATTCGGTTGCAGCCTCAAAGAACTGAGGGAACTGATGGAGTTGAGGGGCACCGAGGCCTGCCAGAAGATTCAACAGCAGTACGGAGGTGTCCTTGAACTATGCAAACGACTTTACACGTCACCCACTGAAGGTCGGCCTGGCTTTATGACGTTGTGATGACGATGACGACTATGTCGATGGTAATGATGATGATGATGATGATGATGATGATGATGATGATGACGATGACGATGACGATGACGATGATACTCTTTTCCAGTGCTACCTGTTCGCACTGAGCAAATGGTGATTGAAATAATCCACATGATGAATCCTATAATAAACATTTTTCAAATATGAAATAATAACAATTATAGTTAAAATTAAGTAAAATAGAATTTTAATAACGATATAAACATTTTAATATTAGTTAGTTCAAAGATATTTATTGAAAACTTAAAAATATATGTTATTAAAAAATAAAATAAATATATGTGAAATATTTATATTAATAATAGGATTTTTACAATCCAATATATCCATGGAGAAGTTATTGCTTGTCCCATGGGTGGCTTATTCCGCTGTGAAGCTGTTGTTTGTAACAACGTTGTGATGATGATGATGACGATGACGACGATGATGATGAGGGTGGTGGTGGTGATGATGATGATGACGGCCATTTTTGAACTACATGATTTACAACAAGTTTTATTTGTAACAAAAATATTTATATTAAATATTTCCAAAAAAATAATTATGATGTAAATAAATGAAAAGCGAATTGTTTTTTTATATACTTACACAATTTGGTTTACAAATTATCATAACAACGGCCAGCTAATAATAATCTCATAAATATGCATGTAACAACCAACGACTGACCAATGGTAAGCAGGTGAGGTTCATTAACATTCAGGTCGACGTCGTCTGCCAATTTCCTGCCTCCAGACTCTCTTTGGTTCATCGCTTCGCGATCATCATCATAGAAATTATGCCGGAGAAATTATTATTGCAGAAATTATGCGCAAATCGTTATTTGCAAAACAAAACAACGACAACAAGGACAATGGAGAACAACGAAGGAGACATTTTGTTCCGGTGCGATTTCCTGGAAATGGAGGGGGGTGGAATGGGGTTGGGTGGAGTTGGGTGGAGTGGGGTTGGGTGGGGTGGAATGGGGTGGAGTTGGGTTGGGTGGGGTGGAATGGGGTTGGGTGGAGTTGGGTGGAGTGGGGTGGAATGGGGTTGGGTGGAGTTGGGTGGAGTAGGGTTGGGTGGGGTGTAGTGGTGTTGGATGGGGTGTTTCCAGACGAGATGTCCGAGAAACATGGCGGGAAAATGTCGATGAATGACGTCACGCATCGACGGACGAGTGCAGATTTACTGGCGCTTGTCTCTTTCGGGATCTTTGTGATGTGTGACCCCAGTCTGATAAGATCACAGTTCCGGTGATGATGATGATGATGATGATGACGAGGATGATGATGATGAGGAGGATGATGATGATGATGATGATGATGATAGTCAACTGTGGTACGATCTAAAAAAAAAAAGAGCTAATTGCCTAAGCTTGTAACTTGATTCTTTAATATTTTAAGCCAGCTTTTTATAGAAAATAAATAAATATATATATATATAACATTGATCATAACATAATAATAATAATAATTATTATTATTATTATTACTATTAAAATTTAGTAACCATTAATTTTAAAAAAATAAAGTTTTATTAAATGCTTTAATTTCTTTGTGAAATCGTTTTAATCCTGCTGAAATAAAAAGCGAAAAACAATTTAAAATTCTTCTCCTGAAATGGTTCATGTTTCACAAATGGGTTATAATTGCTTTTTCCGAAGATGATGGATGGATGGACACATTTGCACAACAACAGCAACAACAGCAGCAAGAACAACAACCACAACGACAATAATAATAATAATATTAATAATAACAATAATAATAATAATAATAATAATAATAATAATAATAATAATAATAATAATAATAATAACAGCAACCAAGATAACAACAATAATTAATCACAAATGTTGCAAACAAAAACTGATTAATTTTTCATAAACATCCAACTACAGAAAGCCATAACTCGATGTGACTTCGTTCCGCTTCAATTGTTTACCTAATAAATAAATAAATAAATAAATAAATAAAAGAAATTATTAATTTATTGTCAGCAAATATTATAAATCTAACAGGTACAAATTCAACTCAATTTCAACACTTAATACGCAGAGACAGAATTGATTATTTACGTTTTACTTTTTCTCATTTATTACTTTATTTTATTAAATCTTTATTTATTTATTTATTTATTTATTTATTAAAAGCCACTCCAAATAACCCCCTCTCCCCCTCTCTCTCACTTTCTTGTGCAACTCACAAACAACAAGAAAAACACAAATAAAGACGTTAAGGTGGCTCTGAAAAGTAGGTCATCCCGGATAGGTGACCTAGAAAAAGATGGAGTCGGTGGGAAGAAATGAAAATGAAAGGAGCAGTTCTTTGTGAGCAAGAAAAAAAAATATAATAATTTTTTTTTATTGCATTAAAAAGGTAAATATTATTAGGTAAATATTTGCATTAATAATATTAATTATTATAATAATTATTAATTACGATATTATGTAACATGATTATTTTTTTTACATATTTGTTTGTCTCCTTTGATAATTCTCCTCTATTTCTTTATGTTCTCAGGTGTTGTTCAGAAGTTCATTCATGTTTTTCTTTGTGTTTATTCGTGGATTATTTTATAATTTGCCTTCAATTAGTTTGCAATCCATTCGTAATTTTATTAATGATAATCTTTATTAACGCTTATTAATTACATGTTTACATTGATATTTTAATGTGGCTTTTTTTTTTCATTTAAACTTTTTAATCTGTATTTATTAAATTTTTATTTATTTATTTATTTATTTATTTATTTATTTATTATTATATCGTTCATCATCATCATCAACATCATCGTCGTTATCATCATCATCAAAATCATCATCGTCATCAAAATCATCATCGTCGTCGTCGTCGTCATCGTCGTCATGGAGATCGTAAATTAAGTCTCGTAATAAAGCAAAATGCCTTCCACTTGCAGCACTTGTGGTGCTTTTGAACTTCAAAAAGATATTTGCCGTTTGTTTTTTGGGGTTTTTTAAAGAAGAAATTCAAGTTTTTAAAATGAATATTTGAATTTTATTAATTTAATTAAACCAAATTAATTAAATAATTAAAGTAATCATTTGGGAGTGTGACTAATTATTTATTCATCTGAATTAATTAATTAAGGCTTTGGTTTTTATTCTTATTATTATTATTATTAATTATTTCAAGTTATTTAGAATCCCTGCTAATCAATTATTAAAAACTAATTAATTACAAATTCAACTTAATTACTTATTCCATCCACTTTAAAACCATTTCCAGGTCTTGGCGGGAACCCGGCAGACGTGAAGAGGCGTCAAGAGGTGTTCGGCACGAACGTCATACCGCCGAGACCACCCAAGAGCTTTTGGGCGCTCGTTTGGGAGGCACTGCAGGACATCACCCTCATCATACTCATCGTCGCTGCCCTCATATCACTAGGCCTATCCTTCTACCAACCACCACCGACGGAAGGCGAAAGTTATTATTATTATAATTATTGTTATTATTATTATTATTTTTGTTATTATTATTATTATTATTATTATTATTATTATTATTATTATTATTATTATTATTATTATTATTATTATTATTATTATTATTATTATTATTATTATTATTATTATTATTATTATTATTATTATAAACATTTTTCCTGCTTCTTCTTGGTCTCAGCTGATGGATGAATGCTGAGCACTACCAGTTCTCTCAGCAATTCATTCAAGAACTTTCCGAATTATTTATTATTATTATTTCTATAATTCGGCAAAGCTGCCTTTAGGTATGCATCGTCTCAGCTCAACTACAAAGCATGCATAACGAAGCATAGTAAATTTTGATTTGCTAATATTTTTTTGTTGTGCATAGGTATATCAGAACTAATGCAAATATAATTCCCAGTCAATAATACCTTAATTAACCAAATTAATTCTAATTAAATCCGAACTAATTCCTAATTATATAATAAATGGTTCTTAATTAAATCCCAATGAATTCCTAACCACTTCCAGCCACAGACGAGACGGAATCGGAGGCAGGCTGGATCGAGGGCGTGGCTATCTTGGTGGCCGTGGTGGTGGTGGTGTTCGTGACAGCCTTCAACGATTGGAGAAAGGAAAAGCAGTTCAGAGGACTCCAGAACAAGATCGAACATGAACATAAATTCGCAACCATCAGGGGTGGACAAGTCCTTCAGATACCCGTTGGGGAGATTCTTGTCGGTGACATCTGCCAAGTCAAATACGGTTCGTCGTCGTCGTTGTTGTCGTTGATGATGATGATGATGATTTTCTTATTGTTGCTGTTGTTGTGACTTCCATCCGAAGTAAATTGCATGATGAAGACGATGATAATAAGGCAAACAGCATGACAAGGAAGTCTTGAAGAAGCGGAAGAGAAAAGGAAGTGATGCCATAAAGGACTTAACAGGGTCGATCATCCAGACGTTTGGACTTAAAACTTTATCCATAAACTGGCAATTAATCAGAAAATCAAATGCGCAGGAAACAGGAAGTAAGATGAAACATTCACCCGGTGGTGACTCGAAATGGCAACCCTCTGGGGTCATTAAATTGCAGTTAGGCACTAAAATGTTCATCCCAGGAGTTGCCCTCGGAAAACACGGACGATGGAGATCAGAAATTCCCAAAGGTCCTGGCTGTATTTACATAGCAGTAAGCAGACGCCGAACATGAAACAGAATTGCCCTGCAAAATGCTCCGAGCGTGCATTTTGTTTCGAAGCCAGCGGAAGAATTTTTCCTTTTATCGCTTTTGTTGTTGTTGTTGTTTTTGTTTCCGTCCGTCTTCTCGTCTGCTGGAAATAAGCGGGAATCAATAAATGTGCTTCGGTGCATGGCAAATCGAGGATGGGTTGCTTTTGCAGGTGATTTGCTGCCTGCTGACGGAATCATCATTCAGTGCAATGACCTCAAAGTTGACGAAAGCTCTTTGACAGGAGAGTCTGATCACGTCAAGAAGGGTGAAGCCACAGACCCCATGCTGCTTTCAGGTTCTTCAAATTGAATGCCAGAAATTTCATCACTAAGTTTATTGAACGTTTTATCAGCTAACTAATGCTTTCTGTTAGTTATTATAACGTGTTAAAATTAGTTAAGTCATGAGTACATAAATTTTGAGGATTTATTTTTAAATTTAATTTAAAATAATTAACTGGATCGATCGTTTACCTTTTTCCATCAGGCACGCACGTGATGGAGGGAAGTGGAAAGATGCTGGTCACGGCAATCGGAGTGAATTCTCAGGCTGGAATCATCTTTGCTCTCCTCGGAGCGGCTGGAGAAGATGACGAGGAACATATGAAAGGCAACAACAAAATTGGTTAGAATGTCCGATGAATGATTTGCGACTTAACGAATAATTACTTAACTAACTCGGCTAATCCATTATTCAACCGGCTCTCACAACTGACACGTACCTGCCATTCATTTTTATAGGCCCTTTCAAGTTTGTATCGCTGTTGCCCGAACCCAAATTCATTTCTTTCTTGTTTACTTGGCAGCAAAAACAAAACAACAACAACAAAACAAAAAAAACAAAAAACCCAACAACACACGAAAAACTAACGAAAACTTGAAACGCTGGAAGAAAATGTTTTGACAAGTTTGTATGCTAGAATGACGTCTAAGAACAGCTGCCTCTCCTTTGCCCCCGAAACAACTCCTGAAGTACCAACAAAGACTCATTACCGTTCGGAGTGGTTTTGTGTTCATCAGCCCAAATGGGAGACGAAATGTCATTACACAAATACGGACCTAAATGCGAGACTCTCCTGATATTAATCTAAACGAGGACTTCTAAAATTTCTAGGCAGTTTGAATCGAAAACAGTAAATATGATGAAGCTGCTAAAAAAAAAATATATTTAAAAAACAAATCAATTTCAACGCTTTAAACCGAACACACCCTCAAAGCGAACAACTCATTTCCACAATCATTTCCATAGAAGTTCCGGTGAGTGAGTCATTTCAGAATTTCTCGATTTGTTCAGTAAAAATGTTGAAATTAGGCTTCAAATGCTTAAAAATGAGTCTGAAATTTGCAAACAATTCCAGCAAACAACGAGGTCCCAAACAGGAACTTCGTAGGAAACCACAACAAGTTCAACAACTCTGCAGAAACAGAACTCGCCCAAATAAACGTTAGATCATCATCTTCTTTGTATTTCATCGCAGCCCTTATTGTTTTGTTTGTGTTTGTCTCGAAACATATACAAACAAATAATTGTCGATGTTTTCTTTGATTTTTACGAAACATTAAATTTTATTCCAAATTTATTAAGTTTGTGCTTTTAAATCTGAACATTTTGCACTTGAAACAGTCAAGTTTAGTCACATTTTATATTGAAATAAGGCATAAATTAGTGATAAATGAAAATGGATGATAATTTATAATGAATATTATTTATTAAATGGGTATTTATTTTATTTAATCTTTTTATTATACAATCCCAGCACGTGTCCAAAATGGACGGTTTTGGCGGAACAAAAGTTGAAAAATCTAATTCCCGATTAAAGCTGAAGTTTTTGTAGAATTGTTTTTTCGAAATAAATATCTAATTTAAAAAAAAAATTTAATCAATTAAGGAACAATAGAAGCGATAGAGAAAAATAAGTCTTTTTAAAAATAAGACACAAATCATTTTTAATGATTCCTAAAAATGAATCCATTGAGAATCCATGTGGCGTGCTTCGAATGAAAGGGTAAAAATAAAATCATTTTTAATTTTCATTTTAAGGTGAAAACCATAAACATAAAAACAGTTTAAAAACAAATCATACAATTCATTTAAACGATACTTTTCCAAATGTTTTAATAAATAAATCTTTTTGAACAAAGCCACCAGAGGTCCAGGAAGTAAAACCAAATCCTGTCACAGAGACTGCGAGAAAGGAGAAGTCTGTCCTTCAGGCGAAACTAACCAAACTGGCCATTCAGATAGGATACGCAGGTAAAGCAGAATTTCCATTCCTAGGAAACCATAAAAGAAAATAAGAGATCTTTTTTTTTTCCATCCCTAACATCATCCACGTTCGTACGATGACGTAGCCCTGCAAAGGATCGTCTGCAGGGAGTTTTATCGAATTAAAATATTTTCCATTAATATCTTCACCGGTAAGACCCGATGCTGACTCTCACTCCAGTGAGAGCGTGCTTAGGGAGAGGGAATCTTTTGCGTCCCTAGAATTTGACATCTTGCATCTTGCAAGTTCAAGCAGTTGTCCTATAACAAAAAAATCCGGGCCACTGCTACGAACGTCGCCATTTGTTGTCAGTGAAATAGTTTTGAAAATAAAAAGAAAAGAAAAAGAAAAACAGAAAATCTCTCCTTGTTTTCCAGGCACAGTCGTTGCAGTGCTGACGGTTCTCATCCTCATTCTGAGGTTTTCCATCGAAACCTTTGCTGTGCAGAAGAAGCCCTGGAATCACGAGTACATCCAACAGTTCGTCAAGTTTTTCATCATCGGCGTCACGGTCCTCGTCGTGGCCGTGCCAGAGGGACTGCCCCTGGCCGTCACGCTGGCTCTAGCCTATTCAGTCAGGGTAATACGATTTCCCTCAGATAAATGCTACCGGCCGTTCGTCATCGGATCGTCTAGGTTCGGTGCTAACGAGGTCATAAAAATAATTGATCGTTGCATAAATGGGTCTCGTTCGTTCGTTCGATTCATCACCGAGTGATTAGTGGTCGGCTTTTGTCTTATTTCGACGGTTTGTTCCGACTGAGAATTTAAGTTCTTCCTCTGAACGCTATGAAGAGTTTTTTTTTTTGCCGACCGTGATAAAAGATAAACAAGATTCAATATCTCGACGACAAAACATGCCTATTAATAAAACGAACAGTAAAGGATTCCTGGATTCAACCTGTTTGCCACATGAATAGGTTTATTCCTTCATAACATTTTTTGGAAGAAACTTTTGGCCTTCAAATGCCATGAAGTCGATGGAAATCCATGCAATAAAATGCAATAGATTGCTCAAAAAGAGAGCCGTGGATCCAACGATGAGACATCGTGAAAGAAAATTAAAATGATGCAAAAATTAGAGGGAATGAAGGATGAATTGTGAATTCAGATGTGAAGATGAAGATAGTATCCTTAAGCATCCTTGGATTTCATTCCTTATTTGAAATACTTTTGAAATTATTCTGAAAAAGGAAAAGATTCTTCACAGTTTTTTTACAGTTTGTATTTTATTAATTAAGAAGAAATTAATAAATCTTAACCAATTATTTCATGACGAGGCTACCGTTCACAACGTGGCCAAGCAGTTTCGACAGAGATGCGAAGAGAATCTTCGAAAGCATGGAATTGTTTGAAAAGTTGAAATGAATTTCGAGATGGAGGAATGCACGATGATGAATTTCTATTCCACTCCACTTAATCCTATCAAATGCTCAGCCGTCCAGTTATTTAGTGCTTCAAATCAGATTTCAGTCTGCGCTCCTCATTCCAAGAAAAGTTCCTATCGCATGTCCGGTGCCGGCATCAACCCGGATTCTTCATCTCTTTGAGGACGGAAAGTCAAATAATCAGGCCGAAATAAATAATATTGAGTTTGAACTAAAATTAGAGGCGGCAAATTGAATGAATAGCATTGAATAACAGAAAGACGATAGGCGTTTTTATGCAGAGTTCGAAGCGCAGGCCATGTTTAGAGATGAATTTTTTCCGAGGGTACTTGTACCGAGAGAATTGAAAAACTTATTCCATGCAATCATCGTGGCTGTGTTTGCAGGCACTTATTTGCCTGAATCAATATTGCTTCAATGCTTCCTCGCTCTCCTATTTATCCTTTACCTTCGATAACCTTTCCACTTTTTGGTTTAAAAGAACGAGAATATAAATTATTATTACTATTATTACTATTACTATTATTATTGCTATTATTATTATTATCATTATTATTGGTAGTATTATGTAATAATGAACCAATGACACTTGCATCCACCTCTATATATAAAGTAACGGCATCAGTTAAGCCGCGGTTTATGTCATAATAATGATCCGACAATCGGTTGGCATTTAATTAATTCACTAATATTAAATAATAATAATACTAATAATAATAATAACAATAATAATAATAATAATAACAATAATAATAATAATAATAATAATAATAATAACAATAATAATAATAATAACAATAATAATAATAATAATAATAAATGATTAACAACTTGAAGAAAATGATGCACGATAACAACCTCGTAAGGCACTTGGATGCCTGCGAGACCATGGGAAATGCCACAGCAATTTGCTCCGACAAAACTGGTACTTTGACCACGAACAGAATGACCGTTGTGCAGAGTTACATCGCAGGTTTGTGTCTGTCAGTTTGTGTCTTGGATTTAATTTGAGCTAAATATTAATGAAATTATCATCATAATTATTGCTTATTATGGTAGCTGGAATTATTGGTTGTAATTATTATCGACGTTGCATGGCTCGCGATTAGCGACTGAGTATTGCATTTCCAGTATTTGTTGGAAATGACTCCAGTAAATCCATTCAACTTCGATGTTATTCGATGTCCTTACGAGTGGGAATCCTAATTGAGTTTTAAATCAAAACATCAACTGTTTGCTCCTAAATCAGCGTATCGTAACGAGATAGGAACTCATTTTGAGTGCTGAACAATTGATTGGATAAATTCTCTCTCTCTCTCAATGTAATGTTTTCATTACTATCAGGTAAACATCACAAAACTGTTCCAAACTTCTCCGATATTCCTCCGAAATGCAGAGAAATGTTGCTGAAAATAATTTCCATCAACAGTGGCTATACCTCACGAGTTCTGGTCGGTGAATGGTTCTTATTATTGAAAGAAAAGAACATAATTTCATTTCATAATTTAGTTAAATCGTTCACTGGTAATGTCACGAAAGCCAATGCAATGTTGTTTTTATTCAGCAACCAGAAAACAAAGGCGACCTTCCAAAGCAAGTGGGCAACAAAACTGAATGCGCCTTGTTGGGTTTTGTTCATGACCTCGGTCAAAACTACGAGACGATCAGAGAGGAAATGCCAGAAGAGAAGATTCACAAGGTTTACACCTTCAACTCTGTCAGGAAATCAATGAGCACTGTCATCCCAAGAAGCACAGGCGGATACCATCTTCTAACCAAAGGGGCCTCGGAAATTGTTCTGAAGAAGTCAGTACTTGAGCTACTACTATAAACACATTTTATTCAGCCCTGAAACTTTCCTGAAAACCATCGACATAAAGCCCCACCTAATATTTAGTGTCCCCTGCTACCACTGTTAATACCATTAATAAATTCTTAACGCCGATTTTAAAGTTGTTAATGTTTAAACTCGTTTCAGGTGCAGCTGGATTCACGGTAGAGATGGGGAAGTTCGTAAATTTCTCCAGCAGGACCAGCAAGCCATGGTCCGAAACGTGATCGAGCCGATGGCTTGTGACGGACTGAGAACCATTTGCTTGGCCTACAAAGACTTTACACCGGCAGGTAACCGAATTCCTAACGGATCTTTGACTTACTGTTAAAACGTGGACTACATAAAATGAGATCCCTTGTTTGAGAAATCTTTTCGAATCAGGTACGAATCCTGGAAGCAACGAGGAAGGCATGGAAAACGAACCGGATTGGGACGACGAAGAAAAGATAGTCAACAATCTGACGTGCGTCTGCATTGTCGGCATCGAAGATCCAGTGAGACCAGAGGTAACATTACGGCGACATTAGGAGCTCATAAAACGAAATTAATCTTTTCGGCAAACCATTTTTAGGTTCCCGACGCAATTCGCAAATGTCAGAGGTCTGGAATAACAGTGAGGATGGTGACAGGAGATAATGTGAACACGGCGAGGTCGATCGCTTACAAATGCGGAATACTGAAGCCTGGAGAAGATTACATTGTCATCGATGGAAAGGAGTTCAACAGAAGAATCAGAGAAACTCCTGATGGACCCGTGACTGATTTTACTATCGATATTAACTTCAGTCTAAGCCGAACAATAATTAACTGAATAATAATTTTAATTTAAAAAATTTAATAGACAAAATTTACAATGTTTCAAAACTAACATCCAAAATGAAAAAAACATAAAAGCTTGACTTTAAAATCCATAGTGACAGAAAACCTATTGACACCATTTGTTTTTAAGGTGAAACCCGAATTGTTTGACAAAGTTTGGCCGAAACTGCGGGTGCTGGCCAGATCCTCACCTCAGGACAAGCACACCCTGGTCAAAGGCATCATTGAGAGTAGACTGAACAGTAACAGGGAGGTGGTTGCAGTCACCGGGGATGGCACGAACGACGGGCCTGCACTTAAGAAAGCCGATGTCGGCTTTGCTATGGTGAGTTTCTGGCCGATCATCAATTCTTGACAGATGTCAGATAATTTTTTTTTAACTTGCATCTGTAAGCATACGTTTGGTTCATTCACATTTCTGATGATTGCCTTGTTACGAATAAGTTCACGAAATGAATTGAATTGGTTCTTAGGAAAGCCAAGTACTTTTCAGTGCTCGTTATCCGTGGTTTTAAAGTCGAAATCTCTATTCACTAAATTACGTTTTGTAATGAAGCCATTCCACCGAGTAATACAATTAGAAAACTTGAATGTTTCTGTTCCCACAGAGTGATTTCACATTTTCATCTCCAACTTATCCTTGTAATTCGTTCTTTTCTTTTTAAGCCAGCCACAAGATTCGAGAAGCAGTTTCGTTTGTTTTTAAAAAAATGTATCAGAGACGTCGGATTTATGAAAATGTATCGTTTGTATCATAAAAAAAAGTGCAATCCTCCTTTGAAACATTTATCTAACATATAAGTTGAAATCATCCACAAAAACTTCATTTGAATGTTACTTTCTCATATTAAATCCTCAAATTACGTTAAAGCGTAACTTCCCCAATTGTCATGAATCTTAGTTGCAAGTCTTGAATTATTCACCATCAAATCTCAGGGTATAGCTGGAACAGACGTGGCAAAGGAAGCCTCTGACATAATACTCACTGATGACAACTTCACCTCCATAGTCAAAGCTGTCATGTGGGGAAGAAACGTCTATGACAGCATCGCTAAATTCCTTCAGTTCCAGCTCACGGTCAACATAGTCGCTGTGATTGTTGCATTTCTTGGTGCTTGTGCAATCAAGGCGAGTTTAATTCATAACTCCGTCTGCTTATCCGATTGTAATTTCAATTATTCCTATGATAAAGTAAAATAAGTCGTTCCAATGAAATTGGCTTTCACCTAACCCTAGCCCTTTTCGCAGGACTCGCCATTAAAAGCAATTCAGATGTTATGGGTCAACCTCATCATGGATACCCTGGCATCCCTGGCATTGGCCACAGAACTACCGTCTGAAGAACTCCTTGATAGGAAACCTTACGGCCGAAAGAAACCTCTTGTCTCGAGAACCATGATGAAGAACATTTGTGGACACGCGGTGTACCAACTTTCCGTCGTCTTTACCATTCTCTTTGCAGGTTTGGACTTCAAAATCATCGTCCGCTTAAGTCCGGAGGTTCACACGTGACGATTGTAATCATTTCTAGTTTCAAAATATTTTTATCCAAAGTTTTAACAGATTTGTAATCAAAGTCGGCCACGAGCGAGTAGAAGAATTTTCAATTTCTTTCTAATAACGGACAAGTTATTATTTGTAATGGCTCGAAATGGTGATGAAACATGAGATACCGAAGGAAGAAGTCAGAATCGAGAAACTGAGAAGCGGATCGGTACAAACAATCAGAGCGCTTTGAAAACAAGATCAACTTCAACTTATTATCATCCTAGCTTCGAAACTGATATTTATATTTTCCCCTGTTTTCCTGAGGCTGAGTTAATCAGATATTCATCATCACTTTGTGTAAACAAGCGAATTATGATCTGTTGGTTGTGTTGGAAGAATGTTAAAGAATATAGAACAACTCCCACATCCTGATAACCCATGACTTTTACCTATTTCTTTCTCTTTGTTTGGCTATCCTCCTGTTTTGCGAAGAGAAGCAACTTCGTGTTCGTATCTCAATTCGAAACATATTTTTCTCCAAAATTTAGGCAAAGAATTAATACCACACATACACACACAAATAGTTCATCAATAGATGAAGAAGTTGACTTTTGAAATGTTCGAATGAGACACTAATAGGTTCCCTTCAACGCAGGAGACATCATCTTCGACATTGACAGCGGCAGAGAGACCGGTCTACACTCGCCTCCGACCCAGCACTTCACCATCATCTTCAATACGTTCGTCATGATGACGCTCTTCAATGAAATCAACGCCAGGAAAATCCACGGTCAGAGGAACGTCTTCGAAGGACTCAATCGCAACCCTGTGTTCGTAGGCATCTGGATCAGTACGCTCATTGCCCAGGTATCGTGGGAGGATGTTTATCTTTGATTACTTGGAAGTCGTCCTTCCCTTCACTATGCTTCTTCTTTCCACCTCAGGTTATCATCGTTGAATTCGGAGGACAGGCCTTTTCCACTTCCAGCTTGACGTTGGAGCAGTGGTTTTGGTGTCTCCTCTTGGGTGCCGGTGAATTGGTATGGGGACAAGTAAGCAGACTTTGCTTAGCTTATTTATTGCTTAGCTCATAAAATTCGTTTAAGGAATACTTTTCAAATAATTTAATAATATAATTTTAATAATAAGCGAATAAATTGTAAAATTAGTTTTACCTAATAAGTTAAAAATCATAATAGCAAGTTTCATCTTCAGATCATCACGACCATTCCAACTCATCCTTTCCCGAAAAAAGCAAAAACTCCCGAAATAGAAATGTATGAAAGACAGGCTGATTTGGAGGAAGAAATTGTCGATGACATTACCCCGAGAGGCCAAATACTGTGGATCAGGGGACTGACCAGGTTGCAGCATCAGGTATGGATTGGTTCACTTTGGAAAGTTTTCTATTTCAATCGATCGTTATACTGTTGATTGAGCTTCGAATTCTTGTCCGATAAGTACTTACAATGCCAGACACTGAAAGTCGAAAAGTCAGAGCCAAAAAAAATATAATTTAAAATACGCAAACAATTTTCCCTAACGAAGTCCGGATTTCGACCATTAGTCCGCCCTTAACTGCCTCCGACAAGTCCCCGATATTTTAAATTTGTTTTCTCCAGTTTTTTTATTTTTATTATTTATTTCTCTTTTTATTTCTTAAACTTTTTAGTTTTTACATTTTACATCGAAACGAGTTTCGTTTATGCATGCGAATCGATGGCATTGTTGTTTTCGTCCTGTAAACGAGAAACGAACGCTCATTCGACAGAGAAAAACATCTGTGTCAATGTCGTACCTTCTTTTAGCGTCTGTCCACGGATCTGACAGCAAGTTCATGGAATCCTAAGGAGCTGAATGCCCAAATTGCACTGGAGAGCGATCTGCCACCTAGCGCAGAGAACAGATACGTGAGAAGGCTGTCCCTAATGACGGGTCGACCGATCAGGCTTCACCCGCACGGAGAATTTGCCAGAACCAGATCCTGCGAGCCTGATTCTCTCGCTACGATCGAAGAATGACGACTTGATTATAGATGCACCTTAGCAACAGCAACGCCTGTTTCTTCTTCTTCTTCTTTATTATTTATTATTTATTTATTTTATTTATTTTATTTATTTTATTTATTTTATTTATTTTATTTATTTTATTTATTTATTTTATTTATTTATTTTATTTTATTTATTTATTTATTTATTTTGAGGAAGCGTGGAGGATGGATGGAGCGACTTAGGGGAATAGCTCATTTTTGGTCTCACGTGACAGACAGAAACTTAACTTTTCTTTTGTCTTCCACGCATGTTACCCTAGGTGCAAATTTTATGCTTGCGTTTTGATTTACACATTTTCTTTCAATTTTTTTATAAATTTATTTTTATTTATTTATTTATTTATTTTCTATTTAATATGTTTGTTTTTTTTTGTTTTTTTTTTAATAATCGACTTTGTTTTTATACCAATTGAACTTAGTTGAAAATTTTCAGTTGTTACTTTGAGTTAATTTTTGGATGCGACTTTTTTGTACGTTTGCAATAAGTTTTAGTTTTCTACTAGTTGAGGGCAAGTTGCTGGAAATCTGGGTTTTTGGAAAATAATTGGCGCCATCTGTACTAGAGGTTGCTGTGCCAACGACACTTCGTTGCGTTATAACACTTTAACATTTACGAGAGTTAACAACAACAAGAACAGCAACAACAACAACAACAACAACAACAACAGAACAATGTTGAGAATTCACTATTAAGTAATCGTTAGTAAAGACAGTTGTGTGTCCGACGGATAAGCTTAGAACTTCTGTGTTGCTCCTTCTACATTTTTAGCAATGTTAGCCAACTTGTAACTTACGAATCTCGTGTCTTAGATGTGGCTTACAAGAACAGTGTTAAAACAATTATGCATACTCAACGCTCTGTACCTTCATTTAGATGGAGCATATTATTTTCATTCGGCCAACCAATAATTAGAATTATTTTATCCATCATTTTCTTTTTTTTTTCTCTGCTTGGAATCTAGATTGAGATGTATTTTCCGAAAATTCTCCTATTTTGAAGATTTCATTATTGAATAAGACTATTTTTATATAAGGCTCTCGTTTCTACCACAACAACAACAACAACAACAACAACAACAACATTGAATCTATGAAGTTGTATTCTAAGTGAATTAAACGGCACAGTTTTGTCATTTTTGAAACGCTTCTAAAATCTTAGTCAAGATGTTTTTATTGTGTTTTTTTTTTATTCAGAGAATTAAACGTCTAATAAATATTCTTCAACTGTCAACTTCTGAAACTTGGAAGACGCACAACATAAGAATTTATTCCGAAATAAATTCAAGGTTTCTCATAATTGCATAACTGTAAAGGTTAATAAATAAATAAATAAATAATTTATGTAAGATAAAAAGTTTTTCTTATATCTCACCAGAAAATCGAACAAAAACATTATCGTAACTTTAATTTTTAATTCCGCAAAAGAAAAAAAATCCTGATTTATTCCCCGGTCCAGAGAGTTCAGTGAAAGTTTCCTAGAAGGCAACAACTGCTTGTATCAGTGTCGATTGTATCAGTGTCGTCTGTATCAGTATCGGTTGTATCGGTATCGGTTGTATCAGAATCGGTTGTATCAGTATCGGTTGTATCAGTATCAGTTGTATCGGTTGTATCAGTATCGGTTGTATTAGTATCAGTTGTATCGGTTGTATCAGTATCGGTTGTATCAGTATCAGTTGTATCGGTTGTATCAGGTCGTTCCAGGTTGATTCGCCAAAAATCAAATTATCTTTTCTTCTTCGGCAAATTCCAAATCCCTGCAGTTCTTTGAATTAGATTTGGAATCAAGCGATGATTTCAGTATCGGGATTACATTTCCAAGAGACTTGAAATTCACTAATTATAAAATTATAATTATAAAATTTACTAATAATATATTCGTAATTTCTATTTAATATTCCGTAACATTTCTACGTAATATTATTTATTTTGTCGTTAAATAAGTCAAAATGGCTTCATAAACATTCCTAAATTACTGTTTTAATGAAATTACTTAAAAACCAAAAACATGTTTTCCTGAAACAACAATGGCAACCGGGGTCAATAAGTTCGTTCCGCTAATGAATTTTAATTAATTTTAAATTAAATTGCTAACAAAGTTGGGAACCGATTTTATTTATCCAATTGAAAGACAAATAGTTTAGTAATTATAAAAATTGCATGATAACATTTTAAATATTTTTATATTTTAATTATTTAAAATAGTAGAAAGGCAGAAAGTAAAACCGTTCTGCTAAAACATTACATTAAGTAATGCCATTTTATAGGCATAATTTACGATAATTACGATAAATAATGTTATTAATAATATTTTACTATAAAACTATATTATAGAAATAAAAAAAATAAAATTCATAAATAATTACAAATAATCACATTCCTTAATTCAATTACGAACTAAATCAACGTTCGAATTACCCGAGACGACGTGGACAAATTTTCATAAAAAAGGGGATAAGATAAATTAAAATAAATTTATGGTATTACTGGAATAAATAAATAAATTTAATTAATTAATTAAATAAATAAATAAATTGACTCTTAATTCACTTATCATTCGTAAAATATCCTCGTCACCAGATCTGCGTAGCGAATGCTTTCAAGGAGATAGGGTCGGGTGCACCACACCTGTCCTACAAGCACCGGCATTCCTTTGCCTCTTCGGATTCAATGCAGGCCAAGTATTCCATGGTGGACCTTGGCTCGTCCAACAACCCTGCCAAATGTTAAGTCATCCGGTTTCGGAGGGGCGACGGAAAAACATCAAGTCAGTCCCTGGCTTCTTACCTCCTCGTTAATCTCCATCTCTATCTATCTATCTCTCGGCTGAGCCCTCTGGATATCTGGGAGGGGTGCCGGCTTGAACCAAGTCGTCTCGAACCGTCGGAAGAAATAAATTTGTCTCTTTGACGAGTTAACGCGTTCGGATATTTCACTGTTCCGACACTGTATTGTTTTTTTTTTTTATTAAATCTTTCAATGTTTAGCAATGTTCTGTACTTTTACATGGCCATACGTGCTAAGCATTTCATTGCTAGTTCAGTGTCACCATATATATCAACATCAACATCGCCATCATACGATTACGATATCGTCGTCGTCGTCATCATCATCATCATCATCATCATCATCATCATCATCATGCACGACATGGTAACTTATGCCTTTATTTCTTTGTTTGCTTCTTTGGGGCGGAAGAATCCAAGACACGAGTCTTTCTTCTGATCATCAATTCACTGTCTACAGACTTGAATCTTCCAATTCTCGAAAGTTTTGTTTTCTTTTGTTTTTGTTTTTGTTTTGTATTTTATCGACCACCTACTTGAAGACTTCTCAACCTCTCAACCAGTTTTCAATCAATCAATCAATCAATCACTTCGGATTTTTTTATGTTGATTTTTTTTTAAATATTTGTTTTTTTTTATCTTTTCCGCAACGGACAGCCATAGAGGAGATGTCTGATATAAATAAATATATAAATATATATATATATAAATAAAATAATAATATATATATTATATAAAAGTAAAATAATAATAATAATTTTAAAATTTTTACTTCAATCCTGTTTTTTAAATTTTATTACTATTTTCGTTCTTCTCAATTCTTCATTCACTTCGTCTTCAAAAGTGAGATATATATATATATATATATTTATAGAGAGAGAGAGAGAGAGGGAGAGAGAGAGTACTTTCACAAACCATTTCTTTGGATTCTTGTGCGAACAACGGACGGACGGACGGACGATTGAATTGTTTGTGTCGGTTCCTTTCCTACCAAGCAATCTTTCAATTGGTCCTCAATTTTAATACGTTCCGACGAGATTATCATCATCATCGTCATCATCATCATCATCACCATTATCATCATCATCATCGTCGTCATCGTCGTCAACCTCTTTTCGCGTTTTCCAGGATTCGAAGGTTTTAATCCACTTTGGTGTCGTTGTCGTTGTTGTTGTTGTTGTCGTAGTCGTTGTCGTTGTTGTTGTTGTTGTTGTTGTCGTTGTCGTTGTTGTTGTTGTTGTTGTTGTTGTTGTTGTTGTTGTTGTTGTTGTTGTTGTTGTTGTTGTTGTTGGTGTTGTTGTTGTTGGTGTTGGTGTTGTTGTTGTTGTTGTTGTTGTTGTTGTTGTTGTTGTTGTTGTTGTTGTTGTTGTTGTTGTTGTTGTTGTTGTTGTTGTTGTTGTTGTTGTTGTTGTTGTTGTTGTTGTTGTTGTTGTTGTTGTTGTTGTTGTTGTTGTTGTTGTTGTTGTTGTTGTTGTTGTTGTTGTTGTTGTTGTTGTTGTTGTTGTTGTTGTTGTTGTTGTTGTTGTACATAATTACTCCTACCTTGTGTTCAAGTGACTGGCTGCTATTCGGCCTCGAGTTGGAAAGTTATGATGTTGTTGAGTGTTATGATGATGATGATGATGATGATGATGTCGTTTATGGGGAGTGTGTCATGGTGATGATGATGATGATTATGTTGATGACGGTGATGATGATGATGCTTATAATGTCTTTCCATTTCATTCCATGACTCGTTCCACTTTTGTTGAACCTGCTGGATACGTCCACTGCGATTGGACGTCGAGCTGTGACGTCTCGAAGCACCTGCTAGCGCGTCGCATGCTGAAACTTTCCCTTCACAAGTATTGACTCTGCCACGAGTTTCATCTCACGAAGCAATTGATTGATTGATTGATTGATCGTTCGATTGATTGGTTGGTTTCAGGATCACGTGACGAAGAGGGGATTTCCCGGAAGTAGGAAGTGGAGGTTTCGTTTTCTTTACGTGGCGTGTAAAAGTTAGATTCGTTTCAATATGAGGTTTTTAGAATTTTCTCGTCACTGTTCTAGTTTGTTCGTTTTTGTTTTTTTTTTTTGCCACAACTTTGGAAGCAGGAAAGTATTAAGTAGTACATCTTCTCCAGCTCAAGCGTATGTTGCAAAACAAAATTCTCGCGTCATCGCAACTCCGTGACGACCGGCGTCATGGCAACCGGCGTCATGACGACCGGCGTCATTTCTCGTCTTGCTAACGGCGCTCGTGAAAGCGTAAATTTTAGAATCAAAAGACCGCACTAGTGTATACTTAGAACGGACGGATTTTCGAGTTCGGTTTTTTTTTGTAACAATTTTAGATGAAATAGCGGTCTGAAATGAAACATTCTTTCCACCAAGCGTGTGCTTTCCTAAACTTGGAAATAAGACGCTGACGATGACGACGACGATGATGATGACGACGACGATGCCGATGGCCAGAAACACCAAACTGGGTGAGGTCGGGCAACATTTTCGACAAGTTAAGACAAAAGAGAACATCCTAAAATCAAAGCAAAACTGGTCAACATTTTCACGATCTAGAAGTCAATCATGATCACCACCTTCATCATCGTCGTCATCATCATCATCATCATCACCATCACCTTCTTCTTCTTCTTACGAAATTGAAAACACGACATCTATGTCATGTCATGTCATTCTGACCTCAATAAATATTCAGAAATGCCATTTCAATTACATTTATTTGTAACTTCCTTAAGATTATCGGCTTTACATAATCGACTGTAATATTTATTATTATTATTAAATAAATTGATGATAAAATTAAATTAAATCGTCATCATTAACAACAATAATAATATTATTATTTTATTATTATTATTATTATTGTTATTATTATTATTATTATTATTATTATTATTATTATTATTATTATTATTATTATTATTATTATTATTATTATTATTATTATTATTAATCATAATAATCTCCCCAAAGTCCAAGGACTTCCATCGACCTGCGATTTCAAAGTTCAAAGTTTAAACTGGTTGACGAACAATGAAAGTCAATCGATTGATTTGTAAATAAATAAATAAATTAAATAAAAATTAATAATTTAATTAATTAATTAATTAATTAATTAATTCAATTAAAATCAGTAAAAACATCGAAACTTGTTTTCTCGGGAATGATGTTCAGGTCATAAATTCAATCTATCGAAAAGTTCAAATCGATCGCGTTCTAGACGATGATGATGATGATGATGATGATAATGACGGTGATGATGATGATGATAATGACGGTGATGATGATGACGACGACGAGGTAGCTCAGAGAAATCGCTGGCGGTGATGGTTCTATCTGTACAAGACACCGGTACTTGATCCAAGACGTCCCCTCAAGTACACGTACTTTTGGCTTCTCTGAGTTCATCTTAGAAAGACGCGACTGTAGAAATTGTTTTGGTCAAAGTGCTTTCTCTTGATTACCTGCAAAGTCCAACCGCGTTCTGATTTCAATTCGTCTTCTTTTTATTTATTTATTTCCTGCGGAATAAAATGAATTAAATTCAAATTCTCTCGGTAAATGTTTGGACATGGTTTTTGTTTTTATTTTTTTTTTTTTTTTAGAAATTCTTGAGCTCAGCGAGAGACATAAAAGAAAAAAAGTTATTAATAATTAAGTTTTATTCAATTTAATTCAATTTTCCTTCTCTTTTTCGAGAATATTTTTCAGAATTGAAAGTGCAAAAAACGTGGCAAAAATTTTTAAGATTTCGAACTGATAATGTTTACGAATTAGAAATTCGAAATGGTGCATGATGAAATTATTAATTTGGAAAAATACTATGATAATGATGATGATGGCGATGATGACGACGACGACGATGGTGATGGAATGCTGCTGCTGGTGATGATGATGCTGGTGGTGGTGATGATGATGATGGTGGTGGTCTTGATGATGATGTATGAATATAAGCTCCGCAGAAGTATCTGCTAACATCACTGTGAACTGCTGAACTTGAAAATTGAGGCAAAAATATTTATCAGTTTAATACGCGCACACAGGCACAAAGTCCACCTACGTTCTGATGCTTCACTACGACCATCCAAATAAGCTGCGATTTCAAAATTCTTATTTAATAGGACCACTGGTTATAAACAACATTATCATCATCATCATCATCATCATCATCATCATCATCATCAACACCACCAGCAGCAACAACACCATCATCATCAACAACATCATCATCGTCATCAGCATAAAAGACCCTGCAATCTGAAAAGGTCCAGCAATTGAAGACAATAATCGAACAACAACACATCAACTGCTGTCGGTGATGACGACGACGACGATGATGATGACGGTGACGTCAAAACTGAGAGCTTTCTGAGAGGACGATTGAAGATTGAAAGAAAGGTTGATTCACGTTTTTGATTGAACGGTTGTGACGAAATTATTTGCTATTTAGCATAGAAAATGGCTTTTAAAAAAAAATAAAACCTCAAAGCACGCAATCACACACAAACACACACACAACCACACATAGAAATACGTGCACGCACACACACACGCACGCACGCACACACATACATACAGAGGCACGAGGCGATGATGGAAACCCGCCTTAATGTTGCATGACCATCTCGCATAACTCTTCTAAGTGGAACGATTTTTCCAGAAAAAAAAAATAAATAAATTTATTTTTTTTTTTTGACTGAGAAGTTCAAAGGTCGTTTGAAGTTCATGCCCCGCAGGCGACGATTCTTTCGTTCATTTAGTCGTTAAAAGAACATTTTAAATTTAAATAGAAGAAAAATGTAGCTTTCTTTTCTTGACGGATGTGATGTCAATAATTATTGAGAACAAATACGATCCTGAATTTGGAATTAGAATCTCAAGTTGTTATCCGAAGCTGTGAAGTCAACCTTGATGATGATGATGATGATGATGATGATGATGATGATGATGATGATGATGATGATGACGATGACGATAACGATGACGATGACGATGACGATGACGATGACGATGACGATGACGACGACGACGACGACGACGGCGGCGGCGGCGGTGGCGGTGATGGTGATGATGATGATGATGATGATGATGATGATGATGATGATGATGATGATGATGATGATGATGATGATGATGACGACGACGACGACGACGACGACGACGACGATGGTGGTTGTACTGCTGGTTATGATAGTGATGACGATGATGGCGACGACGAGTCTAATAAGGATGGAGAGGGAAAGTGACGTTGACAAAAGACGTTACGCATTTTTCGTGATCGCATTTGTTTTCAAGATTCTCTGCTTCTTCACTCTCCAGGGTGGGTTGGGGTTAGGGTGGGTGGATGGGTGGTGGGTGGTTGGATGAGGGAGGAGTTATCAATTCATCAGAATTAGCAATTAAAATAGAAAATAAAAAAAATATCAAAATAATTCGACACATCAGTTGTTTCGACGACACCAAAGACTGAGAATTCTGTCGTTCGCTGTTGTCGGTCGAAATCAGTTGGAACGTGGTTGAACCTTCGACAAACTGATTGTTGAATCAGCTTAATTGACTGATTGATGATCGTTCTAACCAGCGTTTCCAGCGTCTTTCCAGGCGTCTCTGAGCAGAGTTATTAACGAACGAGGAGTGCGTAAGAACTTTCTCTTACATCAGCATCATAACTATGCTTTGGAACTGGGCCCCAATCATCCACGAATTAGCGAAACAAGAGGTTATCGATTCAACTCCTAGTTTCTCCGAGCCAACATTTCAGCTCGAAGCGATGGGAATCCAGCGAGCTTTGCGAAGTCTTTGAAGTCGGCTTTGAAGCTTCATTTCTGTCGGCTGAGAGAGTTTCCAGGCAGCCATCAAAACACGGAGAAAGAGTTGCCGATTGTTGACTTTTGAAAGGTTGCGAGAGAGGGGGGGCATCTTTAAATTCCGGAGATGGATGGATGGAAGGATGGGTGGATTGGTGGATTGACGGACGGATAGAGAGATGGATGGATGGATGGAGAAAGATTTGATCACTGAAGGGTATTGTGGAGGATTTCATGTTTTTAATGAGATTTTATGAAAAATAACTGCATCGCTTTTGTAAAGGGTCTGTGTTTCATTTGTGTTGGAGGCGAAACAAGCAGAAATGAATTGATTTCAATCTCCTGTGGACCGAATTGAAAAATAAGCCTCTGATGTTATTTATTGAAAAACAGAAGAAAAAAACACATTTAAGTGCTGATAAAGAAATATCAAGTGCCTGGAGAGCAGACGAAAAGCAAGACACGCGATATAATATCGTTTGGGATCAGATAAGTCGTGAGACGACGGTCGAAACAACCCGTTGAACTCGACAAAACACCTCGAAGACGTAATGTCTCTCCTCCGCCCATCACGACCTTCGCCGGATATGAAAGGATCTCATTTGGGAAATGGAAGCCTCTCCACTCCAGTTCATTCCTTGTGCATCGCCATAGCTATCCGATCGTGTTTCGACTCTAAAAGTGGAACACAAAAGAATACACGAAGCGGCACGTTTTTCTTCCTGAAAACAAATTGCAGAGTAACGTATCCATCCTCTCCTTGTACGTCTAGTCAGCTGGAAAGCTGCGTGCAGCCTACCCTCGACTCACCCAACTCCCCAACTCAACCCACACACCCTCGCACGATTTCGACGCTGAATGGACGGAAAAGTGCATCAAAAACTCAGAGAATGAAATGATGAATCACGATGAAATGAGAAATTTCTTCATTAAAAAAAAATAAAAATAAATAAAACAAAATATATAAATAAAAATATAAAAATAAATAAAATAAAAAATAAAATGATGATCACCAAATTACATTATAGTTTATCAATTTATCCTTCCTTAATATTTATTACTTCCAATATTTCCCAGAAAAGTTATCAACAAAGAACGTTCAGAAACGACCCCGTTCAAAATCCATTCCAAAGGATCATTCCCTGCCCTATACTTCTCCCCTCTCTTTCTCTCTCTCTCTCTTTCTCTCTCTCATTCATATTCATGTCTAGCGCTCATTAATAATTAATTAATTGACTAACTAGTTTTGCGATCATCGGGTGACTTCGATGACCTTGTCGCTGATGGCCAGCATGGCTCTCCTGACGACTGGAGCGTTTATGTCGATGATGATGTCCGTGCACTTCAGGTAGCGGTACATCTGAAGGTCAGATACCAACTGGGTCAGTTCGGGTCGCCATGCAAGTAAGTAGGTCACTAAATGGGTCAGTTCGGGTCGCCATGCAAGTAAGTAGGTCGCTAACTATTACTCGGTTACCGAATTGTACGTCTGTTCCTTGTTTTAACACGTGTTACCTGATTAACTTTGCAGGGTCACAAATAGGACCAAATCCAAAAGAAAGTTTAATTCAATAAGTTCTAAGCAAGGATTACTAACGCCCCAAATTATAATTACATTATTATTGTTATTATTATTATTATCATTATTATTATTATTATTATTACGACATCGTAAACTGGCCTGACTGACCTTGTAGCAGGGAGCGGAAAAGAGCCAACAGGGCCACAGGATCAAGCACCAGAGGGCGTTGCACTCGAACACGTGCAGTTGTTTGTCGTAGTTGGTGATATACAAACGTGCCCTGTGACTTCTGAGACGACACATGCTGCAGTACCCCGTTGGGTAATAGGCTTTGATCCAGCGGTCTATGGCAGGACCAAAGTTGATCTGGAATTCCATTTCGACATGTTTTGTTTATAATAAACAACATTTATTGTTGTTGTTGTTGTTGTTTTTCTTGTTTTTGTTTACTATTTGTTGTTATTGTTGTTACTTGGGTGGGTGGGTTTTTGTTTTTTCGTGGATGTTTTTAGCTTCTTTTTTTTTTAATTTTCCTGAGAAAGTTTGCAAAAGATTGATTCATTCAAATTGAAGGTTTAAAATGTAGACGTTGCTTTAAAAAGAAAAAAACACGATAAAAAAAAAACATTTTGAAACATTCAAACACAACAAAAACAACAACTAACCAACAACTAACCAACAACACCAACAACAATAACAACAACAACAACAACAACACGCAAGTATTTGTTCCCAAGTTACCTGGATGCAAAACTTGCCATTGGATTGAATGATCTTTCTGGCTTGTTCCAAAGCCTTTTCCAGTTCAGGCCTTATCATTGGATGAGAGGTGTCAATCAATAAGGCAAGGTCGTCTGATATGAAAATCAAAAGAAAAGAACAATTAAAATTACTTAATTAAAATTAATTAATTATTTATTTATTTTCTGCATATTTGCAATGAAATGCATTTTAATTAAAGTTTCCATCTGGAATGTCGCATGGATATTTTTGGTGCTTTCTTTTTTCATCATCAGTTTCAATTAAGATTGATTGTGAAATTTCAAAAAAAAATAAATAAATGTTTTCGAATGTTTACGAATTCTTTAAAAATTCCATGAGAAAGTTTGTGGAATTAAATTTAAAATATAAAAAAAAGTCTTCCAAGTATCCATTAAATTTTCAAATTTTAAAGCAAAAGCGTGCAAATCACGGACAAATATTTAAAATAAAAATCATATAAACCTCAAAAAAAACATGGTCGGATTAAACATTGGAAAAGAAACAATATCGAATAAATTATAAAGAAATCATTCTTTTGGAATGTCAAGAGTCCATTTGTTGCGTGCAGTGATTTGACTCGTGTCACGACATGACTCACGGTGTCGTCATAAACCACCACCCATGCCATCCATCCACCCATCCACCTGTTTATCCATCCACCCGTCCGTACATCCATCCATCCATCCATCCATCCATCCATCCATCCATCCATCCGTCCGTCCATCCATCCGTCCGTCCGTCCGTCCATCCATCCATCCATCCGTCCGTCCATCCATCCATCCATCCGTCCGTCCATCCATCCATCCATCCATCCATCCATCCATCCACGAAGCGAGGAGTGAAGGTTTATATTCCAGCGGTAACAAGAGCAGACGAGGTTTGTTATCCTTTCTTCTGGAAAGAAATATTTTTCCACCGAGTGTCAATTTCCAACATTTATTTACAAATTAACTTCAACCTTTTGTTCGTCTGCTCGGATTCCCGGCTTTTAATTTTCTTTTTATTGTATTTGATTCCATTTCTTCGTTAAATCCAAATTTAATTTTTATTAACTGTTATTATTAAAATTAATTTATTATTAAATGCGTTAAATTAACTTAGATTATTACTTTTAAAAATAATTTATTACCTGAAAATGTTTAGTTTCGAATCAAATAATTTATAATTATTTTAAAAATAATTTTCCATTTTTAATTACTTTTTCATTGAACAGTTCTTCTTTGATGCGAAATAAAAATGAAATTCGGTAAAATTTTAATAAATACTTTTAATCATTTTAGATTTTATTCATTTAAAGTTTAAATTTTAATCAAAACAAATCGAGGAGGGTGGGTAAAAGGTCCCAAAAAGCGGGTGTGGTGTGGTAGGGTTGAGGAGAATCCAAGTGCAGACGAATAAATTTCCTTTTTAAAAATAAAATAAAAATAAAATAAAAATAAAAACAAGGAAACTGACTCTCGAATATGACATCCGGCTGAACTGCACCCACGTAGTCATTCCTGAAGAACTCAGCCCAAACTCTCATCAAGAGTGGAACGCCGATGATTTGCTCGCAGAAAGATTCCAAATCTTCCACGGAGGTGATGTTGATCTGACTTTAAACAAAGAATTGAGAATAATTGTTAATTAACTGTCCACGAATTGATAAGAATTAAATTACTGTTTTTTTTTGTTGTTTTCGGGGTTTTTTATAGCTCTAATTATTCCAAATTATTCCAATTAATTGTGTTTCTAAGTGGCCGAAAATAGAAGCGAAGCGAATTTCAATTCGAAATCGACTGCTTAAACAAACCAGCAAAAGAATAAACCCATTGTTTTTGGGAGATTAAATGTTTCGACACGCCAATGATTCACGTCGAAGAATGGCTTTTTGCAGAGATGCACGCAGGTGAATTCCACCTGAATTGCATTCGGAAAAACATCTGAAATGACATGGGTGGTGGCGGTGGTGGTGAGGCTGCTGGAGACTGGAAGGAATGTGGCACGGTAAGAGTGTGAATTAGTCGAATATTTTCGACCTGTTTTCTCTCAATTGCGAACAATTCGAGCCAAATAAAAGCTAAATATTCTGGTTTAAAACCGACCGATTCGTAGACGAAAACAGTGGCAGATATTCATAAAGCACGTTAACTGGTGCAATTAAAGACCAATCTCACAAACACTGGAGGGTCCTTCGACGACATAAAAGGGATTGTTAATAAAAGAAATGATGCCGATCAGATGAAACTCTCCTCTTCTCAGTCGAGATGGAAGAAAGAGAATTGAAAACGGATGGAAGGAACGCCACAAGGATCGTCCTGAAGCCCAGCGGTGTGTTATTTTTCCATGTCTCGTGGCGAAGCAGAGAAATACATCGATCAACGTTTCTGATGTCACAACTCCCTTTGTCGAGTTTGCTCAAAGTAAAAGTCGAGAAGCAACAACAACAAATAAATAAATAAATAAATAAAACTCCTCGAAAATAGCTTCTATTTCTAGAGCATATTTCAGCGGAACAAAGTTATTTCTGACGTGCCGTTCGGCTCATTTGAGGAGTGTTGGTCATGAAAGTCATCGAGAAATATGTTTTTTAAGTATAAATTTTATTTTTAATCATCCCGACGGATGGAAAAGTCGAAGCTATCTGCAGCTAGCTCACCACTCGTAAACTCTTTCAAGTGCACCTCGGAAAATAACTGCCGAGTGAAACGTGTACTCCTGCAATCCGCCTTTTGGAATTGAAGCAAAAATCCACTCGAAGGAGATTCAAAAAGCTGGAATGATGCATCGCTTGGCAGTTGAAGAAAGTTCAAGGCCCCGAATCTCAGGAATGGAAGGCATTTCCTCCAAAATTCGAACGAATTTGAAAGTTCATCGAAACTTCCAAAGCCAAATTATGTAACCACGGAAAGTCATAAAATATGCCAGCCACGTGTCACGAAGACGAGGTGGATTCTGAGCTCGTAAAACATTCTTCAGAATACAAAACAAAAACTAAAGAAAAGAAAAAGGACCACACAACAAGAAAATGTGGCTTGGGGTGGAATTGAATCATCAAAAAAGTTAGGCGTAAAACGTTGAAGAGTGCAAAAACAAAAAAAAACGATAAACTTGAGTTAAGTTGAAAACATTTTTAATAAAATTTAAAATTTTAAATAAAAAAAATAAAATAAATTTTAAAATCCATTTTAAATTTTAAAACCGTTTCCATATTCTTAATCGAATTCGTTAATTATCCAGTACAACGCCTCCCCAATGGGTTCCAGAAGCGCATGACTCATTAGTTTTGGCGGGATGGAAGCAGACAGCAGGTGAGCTTCTGAAATTCTTCACCAATGAGCGGCCAATTCCACTGAGATGACCCACTTAAGATGAACTTCTGTCCTTCACCTCCTCTCTCCATCCATCTTTGAACTCGTCACGTGATTGGATTTGCATGTTTCATTGGAGCTGATTTCCATGTAGTTTCATCTTACCAATCACCCGAGGTTCCACTGGACAAGTTCTTGCTCTTCCGTAGATCTTCCATCCATCCATCCACTCATCCACCCATCCATCCATTATTCCTTGCTCATCCACCCATCCATCCCTTCATGCATTCATCCATCATTCCATCCATCCACCCATCCATCCCTTCATCCATCATTCCATCCACCCGTCCGTCCCTCAATCTATCCATCCTCCCACCAATCCCTCCACCCCTCCAGGCATTCATCCATCAATCACTCCATCCACCCATCAGCTCATCATTTCTTCATTCCTTTAATCCTGGAAAATTCTGTCCGTGGCGAATTTTTTTTCCTATTTCTTTCAAGCAATTCGTTGAAATAAATTGGCATTCAGAAGAATTTTTAAAAACCTAACGACGAATAATGTCGCAATTATTATCAGTAAAATTATAATAATGAATCTGACGTCATCATCGGTAATTAGTTTACGTGTATTTGAAAATGCATGTATATAATAAACTATATTATTATTATTATTATTTCTTGTTTTGTTATTATTAATAGCATTGCAGAAATGATAATATTTAAAATTTATCACGATAACACTGCTTATACAAAAAAGAATTACTGCGAATATCAACAAAAAGCGAGTCAAAAAAAAAATTTGATGAAATGCAGAAGTTTCAAATGCATTGATGGAGCTTCGTTCGGTGTTGAAGATGCAATAAGAAACTTCTGCGGTTGCAATCGTCATCATCACCACGTCGCGGTCATTAATATCATCATCATCACCATCATCACTAAAACAACAACAAATTTCAACAGGAGCAACAGTATCACCATCGTCATTACCATCATCATCATCATAATCACTCACAGTAATCATCGACATTTAACTGCGACAAAAGCAACAAACTCCTTCACTCACTTGATCATTCCCTCCTTCGTTCCCATAACCTTGACCTTATCGGGGTCGTACTGAAGCTTTCTCGGGTTGCTTGAAAAGAGACCGTACATGATGGCAGGATTGGACATGAAATCCGACCAATAGCAGACCGTCAGTGGTTTGATTTCGTGGGCATCTTTGTCCTGTGTTTTCCTCAGCAGGTCCTTGGCCAATGACAACATGGCGATGCGAAAACAACGACGACGACGACGACGATGGCGACGACGAGTTCGATCGGAATTGAAGCAAATAAAGAAATAAATCTGAGAAAAGAGAGTCTCGACAGAAATCGGCGTAACTTTTTCAGATGACGGTGAACGGTTTTAATAGTTCGGACATTGCTTCTCCATTCTTTTGCGTCTCTTGTAACAAGAATTTAACAAGAATTCAACCAGTAATAATCTTAGGAAGGAGCTGATTTTGGTTCGTACTCCTTTCAACAGATTTCTACGGCACCACAGATTTTAACGAAATCAAAACCTCTGCGATGATGAGTCAGAGACGCAACATTCTTTTCCATTTCCACATGGAAGACTATGGAAGACTTTCTTAAATGAGGACAGAGCGCAGAAGATGCGTGGAGTTCACGCTCGCTTCGAGAATCCCTCTCTCGCACGAGGATCCTTCTTAAAGCTTTCTTTGTACTTGGAAATGGCAACGCTCTTCTCGAGAAAATTCTTCTGCTTTTTCCACCACTTAGGAGTATTCTCGTCACTCTGGCGTCGTTTTCTGGAGAAATTTGGTGGGTCCTGGGCAGTCCTACCCACTTTTGAGTAATGAACGTTTGAGTAATGAATGTGCTCCTTAGAATCCTGAGCGATGATCCTAGTTGGAGCTCAGCGATTGTTGCTATTCAATGGCACAACAGAGAATGATTTATTCCCAAATGACTTCTCGTTTGAGTAATTTATGGCGGTTGTTTTCAACGTTTAAGTCTCTAAAAGAGGACAAAACCAGGAACATCGTGTTAGGATGTTCCCTCTCCGAAAACAATGCAACCGCATTTTGGCAAATTTGCTTAAGAAACCTGTAGGTGTCAAAGGGTTTCGCATTACCAGAATGTACGTAAAAAACGACTTTCATTTTTAGCTCCAAAGCGGCAATACGATTGTCTACTCGGATGTTTTATTCGCATGTTTTGCTACATTGATTTCTTATAAAATATGAAAAATGCTGCTACTTTTTTTACACGAATTGTTTTCTCGTCTCTGCAAATAAATCCCCACTAATTGGACCGATTGAGAAGCCGTTGAGTTGATATGACAGCGACGTGATAATGGAAGCATCGGATTTGCAAGTGATGGTCATGGTAATGGTTATAATGCTGAGATAGACTCCGACTGAATATTAACCGCCAGAAGCCTGGAATCTCACAAAAGGATCTCTAAACCTCCAAGTTATGGAAAGAAAACTGCCAGCAGCGGCTTAAAAATCGGAAAAGACCAAAAACGGGCCCAGGTAAAGGAGAAAAATCCACGCGGCAGTGGCTCCTCGACTCGAAATTACCAATCACGCTTAAATCCACTTTTTTTTTCCTGACAAAAGGAGAATTTCTGTTCTTAATAAGTTTTAATTAAACTTTAACTTGAAATAATTATCTCCGTCCCTCTTCTATTTTCAGGTCTCGACGAAAACACGGCAATTAATAAAATCGATGCGAGGTCGGAGATGAGCGAGTAACACTTCGTATCTTAATTGCTTCGAGCCTTCCAAGCATCCACGCACGGATCTTATCACCTCCATCTCTCATTCGTACACTACCCCCACTCCTAGAGTTCCAAGAAAAAAAAACGCGTAATCACCGCCTCCGAGCGGTTTAGGAATCACGTCTCTGAATAATTTACAGACCACCTCAGCACCACGCCCTTCTCGGAAACAAACCCCAACATGCACCTAACTCGCTCTCAGAAATGGACTAATAACAACAATAACAGCCATTACAACACTTTACAGCACACGGTTCTTAGATGCCAGCCACTGCAGAATGCAAGACCAGTTTGTCTTAACTAACCCAAGAACCAAAACACCCCAAACCACCCTCCATGACAAAATTATCGGAAACTTCCAACTTAAACTCCATCCTCCTGCCACCTCCCTTCCCAAACAATTCAGTGATTGGAAATATTTGTGCAAAAAGCTTCCAAGGCAATGGAAATAGAAACAATGACCAGCCACGTCATTTAAAAAGACAAACGTTAAAGTAATAGGTTAACGACAATCACTATGTACACTTTGCTGCCTCTGAAGAGCCATTTCAGATCAAAACCTCTAAAAAAAAAAATGAAAAGTGAATCACGAACATTACTTCTTACAAATCATACTTTGAAAGCGATAGTCGTAAATTGGCAAAAATCCGTGTATATGTACAGGGCGAGTTTATTAGTCAAGTAGTTTCGGTCGAGCACCTGCCCGTCCATCCATCCGTCCTTCCGTCGTGACTCACTTGGACTTCTTTTGTGCAGTTCCGATGTTGCACTCGTTCACCTGAGGAAGGCAAATGATATTCATTCGAATCGGAAAGCAGAAAGTCCTACTATGCACAAAGACGGGGTCGAATGCAATCCTAACCTGAGTGGCAAACCTGAGAGAGTTCAGCGTTTCCTGGAAACATTCCTCCTTCGGAGAAACGTTGACAAACATCAGCATCTTGCTGCTCCCTCCGAGACAGTTTTGCAGGAGGTGAGTCAACTTGGAGTTTCTGTACGGAACGTGAACTTCCTGCCGACAAAGAGACGGACGCGCTTATTTAGCGAGAAAAGGATCGAACGTCGCTTCCAATAAAATGGCAAGATCTATAAACCTTGTTGGCGAGCGAGATGATGACGTTGCTGAGGTTTGCCAAACTCTTGTTGATGCTTTGAGTCTCCCTCAGTCTCATTCCCTGGGATCCCGAGTCTTTCAGTCTCTCGCTGCCAGCCAGATCGATCAAGTTCAAGAGACCTAATCGATAAAATAACAAATAAAGAAATACATAAATAAATAAATAAAGATCCTTATTAGCACGAGACAACTATTCCACTCCACCTGCCCTGGACTCGCCCGTCTTGTCGTTCTTGCCCGTTATTTTCATCCTAAAAACACTGTGACTCCTGGAAGACCTCTCGTTGCACTTCGTCTCGGCCACCGATCGATTCTCGGAGGCGACTTTTAATAATTCGTGAACCTTCAAACGACGACAAAAACAACAACAAATGATTTTCGAGAGATTAAGTCGCGAGCAAAAAAAAACGGACAGAAAAAAAAAGTCGAACCTCTTCGACCGAGGAAACTATGGAATTGGTCAGATTGGTGACGTAAACCTCGTTGGTGTTCGGTCCGACCAGTCGGATCTCGTGTTTCGCGTCCTCCTTGTCGCTCGGGTTCAGGAGGTCTCGAATGGTTTCGTTGTAAATCTCCAAGAATGATACTTCAACGTCGTACTGTAAGATGCAAGCGAACGTGTTAATTAAACTGCTGGAATAACAAGTCGTTTATTATTATTATTATTAAGTTTACCAGTGAAGAACTACAAATGTTTTAGGGTGCCAATAGATTAACTACAACGAATTTATATAGCTCCATATGTTAAAACTAATATGGCAAACCTTCACAATACCACCTGCAATAGTTTAAAATTTACCACTGGCATCGTGCATTACCTCAGTTGTTATATATACGAACTGTTTATCAGTTGCAACCCCAAATACACGAACCCTGAACTTACATTCCACCCTTTCTCCACCAGACCCTCTTTCACATCAAATATCTTCTCCACTGCCCTGCAAATCATCCCCCTGTCGTTCTCATCGTCTCCTCCTTCCATCGTGTACGTCTTTCCAGATCCGGTTTGGCCGTAGGCAAATATGCAAACGTTATAGCCATCCAGTGCACTCTGAAAATAAACAAAACTTGATATCAGCAAATCTACAAACAAAAGCTTGACCGTATCCTTCCTTCATGTTTGTAAACTTGATTCCAGAATAAATTCCAGAAAGCATAACATCTCTTATATTGACTTCAGTCAATTATAAGATAATACAAACTGAAAATTCAAAGACAACACATCACAACAAATGCCATCGTCGCACGCAGAATCACAAGCTAACATCTGAACTCGGATCAAATCTCAGATCATCATAAAATTGCACCACAGTATTAAATATTAAATATCATTATTACGTAATTTAAACGAAAACAACACTCAACGCTGCCAAATAAAGCACGAAATACTTCCAAAAGGAAAACATCATCAAAACATTTGCAGAAGCAGACGACAAGACCACAGAGCACCGACCTGCACGAGCTGAGATATTTCCTCAAAGACTTCCTCTTGAGTAGAAGTCGGGGAAAACACTCGATCGAACTGAAACTCGTACTTTCCACTTCCTCCCTTCTTCATCGACAACGTACTCTGAAACAACGTCTTGGAGTTCATCCATTTCTAAGACATTTCGAATGAATCGTCGGTTCAAAAAGTGTGAAATGGAAAAGAAAGATATGGAGACAAAATTCAAGACAATTACCATTGCAATTATAATTACTATTACAATTAATATTATAATTACTATTATAATTACAATTAAGCCTCTCGTGTTCTCTCCTACCTCGTTCGGAGATGTCGGATTTACTTTCTCGATTTCGATGATCCTGTTGTCGTGGTTTGGAAACCCGATGTGCTGCGGTATGTTGCTCTCCATTCCCACCATTTCCTCTCCTAACAGGGGTCGAACTCTGCCAAACACTCTGATGTTTCCCTGAAAAGAAGAACGAATTCCCTTTTGAATGTTTTCTGAACGTTTATCCCGAGGAAAACGTCGCTTCCAGACAGATGTCGAAATAGTTTTTTTAAGTCAAATTAATGAACCAATCGACTGACTTTTAGCTCCTGAATGGTGTTGTGCAAAGTCCTTCTCAACGTCTCCTCATTTCTCAGCTTCTCCTGAGCAGCAACAAGTTCCGACTCGTACCTGGCGACTTCCGACCTCAGTCCCACGATGACAGCATCCTGGTCCCTCATCTTCGCTTCGTACTGGTTCAACGTCACCTATCATGGAACGTGGGACTCAAATTTTAGCATTCACTTTTCAACATTTGATTAAAATAACTTCTAAAATAACTTTTTCAAAAACAACAATTAAAGTAAAAAAAAAAGAAATTGGCACCAGTAATGTCACAAAACTACTCTGTGTCCTGGTTATATATCCTGGCCGTATTTTAAACGACACAAGCAAACAACAACAGTAGCAATTCCAACCCTCGCAGCAGAAAGATCAGCCTCCAGCAGAACCCTCGTTGAGGCAGAGGTTGCCAACGTGACCTCCATGCTCGTGACCTTTCCCCTGGTGACCTTCAACTCATCCTCCAAATCTTCCTTCTGCCTCTTAATCACTGACATGCTGTACTCCAACTCCTCTGTTTGTCTCCTGTGTTGCATCAAGGCATTGTGTCTGTCTTCCTCTGTTTTCCTATTCAAACAGAGAGTTTGAATTTATCATAGCCATGACACAGTGATAGTTAAATAATCTATTATAATGTTTATACCCATATTATAAATAATTGGTTTGTTAGTATTTCTAATTTAAATATTTATTTGAAATTAATCTAAATATTTATTAGAAGTGCTAAGAAATACTAATAAAAACACACACAATAAAATCATGAAGTAAGGACAATGGGCCTCAAGGCATATTTAGAGAAGCCATTCATTCACCACTTCACAAGTTAACAATTAATCACAATTTAAAACATTCCAACTCTACACCTACATTACTTAATCCATGTTTACCTACAACCCTAACAACAACAGCAGCACTGACAACAACAACAACAACAACAGCAGCAACAAATCACTTACTTCAACTTTCTCTCCAACTCGTCGATCTGAACTTGGGCACTCGACGTCTGACAATCCTTGACTTTGACGGTCTCAGAGAGTTGTGAGTTCACCAACTCCAGTTGTGTGATCCTCTGGTTACTCAACTGAATCTAAATAAGCATTACTCACATTACAATAACAACAGCAACATTTATTAATGAAAAAAAAACAATGATAATGGCAATAATATAATAATAATAATAATAACAATAATAATAATAATAATAATAATAAATAAATAAATAACCTCTTTCTGCAAGTTGGCATTGTGTTCTCCCTGATGCGAAACCTTTTCTTCCATGATCTGCAATCGACTCTTCATGTCCAGAGGTGGCTTGTAAGCTTTAGCGGCCTGTGCCGTCGGAACCGTTGCTGTAAATATTTTAACTTTTAAAAATTGTTGAAATAAAAATACTTATTTAGACAAAAAGAGTTATAAATTTTTCTTTCTGTGTGCGATGTGCAATATGTGTAATTTACAATAAAATTATTAATGTCAATTTTGTTCCAAATTATTTATTTTACAAGATTCGACCAAAAATCAATCAAGAGCAACAAACAAAGAAACTATCTAAAACAAAAGCTGATATTCAATGCAAAGGATGGCGATAGTCTCTTAAATAGTTTTTGATCACTATCAAAAATCACTATCACTTATTGATGAAAAATCAATATAACTTAAATCAATAATTTCAAAATACTTCAAAAGAGTTCAAAACACAAACTCTTGGTGGCAGCCTTCGCTTGATTGTTTACAGGTCTCCTTTGGACAGCAGGTTTTTGCAGACTCACAGAAGATGAGGACTTCAACAAAGTCGATCTGGTTGTCATATGAGTAGCTGGTCTTGTAACGTTGGGCTTTTTTGGGGGGACGACTGCCTTGGACTTGGGTTCCTTGGGCAGAGAATTCTCAGAAGACGAGTCAGTGTCTGGGCAGAGCTTGATCCTCTTGCTGGAGGGCTGCATGGTTTCAAACTAGGCATCAAAACAAAAACATGAGTAAATACTCTTTATAAACTTCAACTCATGACTTAATCACGTGATGATTGTTGACTTTGATGTAATCATTCAAAGTTGTTGACCAATAATATTTAAGGGTTACAACCTCACCAGGACTTTGTCTTCTCTTGCCAACATTTGGAGGCTTTATGCCACTTATTGTACCAGGTTTCAACAATTTGCTCTGAGAAGGTAGTGGAAGCTTCGTTTCTTTTTTGTTTTCGTCCTCGTTATTTGATGATCGTGGGGCCAGTGGCTCCTTAAATATCTTTAAAGGTAAATAAAATCTAATTAGCTCATCAATCTAAAAGTTGTTTGGGCACCATCCTAATTAGCCTCAGCTTATTTGTAATTAACGCCGTAATCAAATTGTTAGCACAGTTTATTGCTAAATCCAATCAAGTATATATATTGAACATGTATTGTGATGTTTTCAGAGACTTCGACTCTAAATTGATCTGTATTTCAAAAATATCTGCCAAACTTTGCGTTCACTGAATGTTCGTTATTAGCTTATTACAATTTTCCGAGCACGTTTAAAACAGATCAGAAAGACTTTGTAATCGATATCATATCCGCAACGAAAACAAAAGCTACTAACAAATTCCGACATCCGAAGGGAAAAATATTAAAATTAAAACTTAAAATACACTCGCTATTGTGCAAGAAATGCACGTTAATAAGCTCAACAGTATTTTAAATTTTGAAAACAAGGCGCAATAACCACTAAACTCTAATTGGTTAATGTACGGTCACGTGTAAAGACCAATATATTCCAACTTAGAGTAAATGTGCCACAAAAATTGGAATTTTAAAATGACTACTTATTTCTTTATTTTATTACATAAAATATTTGAAGCGCAAGCTGATTTAGGTCATTAGTCATGGAATCATACGATGTTCTTAAATTTCGAACAGAAATATTACAAACAAAACATTTAAGTATTATATATTTCAAAATGAGCAGAAAAAGAGTGAAGAGTATATCAACGCTATAGATTTGAGATAGTACGTTTTAGAATCACCTACTACGTAGAGTTTGCTGGAGACTTTTGGACCCCCTATAAATAATTTAGTAGATTGCTTTCGCTGTTCTCTGTTGGTACCCTCTGCATGGTATTGTGTTGCTGCTTCCTGACACTCGAAACTGACTAAACGACCATTTTCCACAATTGGCCTAGTTACACTTGGTTTTATGAAACATCCTTCCTTTAATAAAAATCATTAGGACTACAAGCCTCATTTCTTTTCACATAGTCGAACAAGTATCTGAGCAACCGCCAAGAACAGCATCCAGAGGCTTAACAAACGAGATTGTGCACATGAACTCTTGCCAATTTTTATGGCAAAACCAAATACACAGCAATGTGCTAAACTCAAAGAAACTATGATAAGCACTCGAAACTCATTGCCAGTGAACCAGCCTGTCTTATTTTTCTAACATCGAAAAGCAGGCTGGACAGTTTTTAACAAATTTTATGGTAGCTAATTGTGCAATATGTGCTAATTAAAGACAACTTTAATGATAGCTTGACAGGAGATTGCACATCACTTAGGAGGACATTTCCTTTTATTCTAGATCTTGGATCGTCAGATCTAAAGAAATATCAAACCAAAAGCTTGCAGGATATTCATGAAAAATAAATGTCACTGACCCTTAGTTAATATTCAGCAATTTCAATGCAAAATAATTGACAAAAAAAAGGCAACAAATCTCTAAAACCAAACAAGCACTTAATAGCTGAATGTATGCCACACATCGGGGGTGTCATGTGAAGAAATTATTTACCACTTACATAAAATAAATATGACAAAAAAGCATTCTCAAAGCCTAAATACTAGAATCAATAAATCAAAGCATAGAAAAGTTAGCCCAAGAATGTCTATGGCAAATTGATCGGTTGAAACAATGGCTGCAGAGGCCGGTAAAAGTCACCTTCAACTCGCAGAGATGCGGGTGAAGTGAGGCAGTTCATCCAACTTCACTTCAAACTTATCATACCACTGGCCTCCTTCAAACTCATTAAAGGATAAGTTGCATCTCCATCTGCCTCTTGGCAAATAAATGCATCTGGAGAACATCCCGTCTTCCAAAACGGGAGCGACCAATAGATCGTCTCCGACGAGGAATTCTGAATCCAAAATTTGTGCAACTTCATCATTTGGAGCGATCCACCAGAGTGGCCTTATGATCGGGGCACCGGTTTCTTTGCATTCCTTTGCCAACCTGACGATTAAATCAGAAAAACTCTCGTGCAGATCCAACATTTTCTTGCTGATTCTGACAACTTCTTCGTCGTAATGCCAGGGCGGAATAGATATTTGAATGCAAGGCAGGAGAGCATTGGCCTCCATCCAGCGCACGTACAAAGTTTTGCTTGGAAAGCCGTTATAGGCATTACCTCCTACCATGTCGGGCAAGACGAAAGGATAACCAATGAGACCGAACGTCAAAGTGTGAGGGATTAATGTTTTCAGGCCATTGTAGTAGTCCCATGATGACTGTTTATCCATCATTCTAACTAGAATTGGAAGATGTTGAGTCTTCACTCCCACTCTAACCTCTTGCGCTCGAAGTTCGGTGTCGACCGAGTAGCACAATTCTGCGTATTTCCTTGGATACTCGTTCGGAGTGGACATGGTTTGGTAGCTGCCATAACCGGGAGGAAACCAATTAATCTCCCCCGCGTCGAATTTGAACGAATCAATTCCGTATTCTCTGGAAAGCTTCTGGAGGTTTTCTCTAAACCAATTGTTTGCTGCAGGATTGGTGACATCGAGGTATTTTCCAATACCGTTCCACCACACAGAGTACCCACCCGTATAAGAGGTGAGCCAATAATTCTCCCCAGCTGCAATGGCCCTGTTACTGGCAAAAGGATGGACCCAAAGTGTCACCCTGAATTTCTTTTCTTTCAATTGTCTCATCATTTGCTTGACGTCGGGAAATTTCTTCTCGTCAAAAACCATGTCGCCGTAGCGAGGCGTCCAATCATCGTCGATCTCCAACTGGCAGGACTTGAACCCTCTCCTCAGGATTTCGTCGGCATAGTCCAAGATGATCTGCTGGTTAATATTCTTTTTGTAAATGGCCCAGGTCGACCAAATGGGATACTTGAAAACGAGTTCATCAGGGCAGTCAATGGGTTTTGGAATCATGTTGCCAGAAGTCAATAGGTGAACCTCCTTCAAGCCTTTATCTTGAAAAATGCAGTAATTAAGGAAAGGTTGTTTTTTGTCAGCATTGTAATAGGGCGATTCAAATTTGGAGACCAGAGTCAGCTGCTTGTTGTCAGACTCATTTATGCCAACAAACAGAGGCACTTCATGCTCGACGAAGATTGCAACCCCTTTCGATGAAAAAAAGTATCTTTCTTGTACTCCTCCGTAAATGTTTGGATGAAAGGAATCTCCGGCAACATAGGCTCCGAGCTTCATCTGCCATTTTTCCATGGGCCAAGGCATGTGCATGATTTGCGAACCACCGTACCAATGAGCACATCTCATGTCAAACATGTCTACCAGGGTCTTGTTGTTGAATGAAACAAACTTGAATTCATACTTGTGTCTTTCTTGTCCAAGATCATAGTGTCTAATGTCTAATTGCCCACACTGATTCCAATTAAATGATAAATTGTCCCCATTGACTTCAAAAGTTGGAACAACTTCGCTGGAGAACTTTTGTGCAATGCTGGCAGAAAGCAAACTTTCATTATTTTGTGGAGACAGAATATTCATGAACAGATATTTGTTGCTGAATTTAAATTTCAGAGTGTGGAAAGAAAAGTTTATGTCACTCATGTTTGGGTTTCGGAATCTCCTGCTGAAACAGTCAAGTTTGATGAAATCAACAAATTAGGATTTGCCAAAAATTGCTTGTTCCTAAAATAAGTCAATGGCATTCAGAAACTTATTGACTGCTACATTTCCTATAATTCAAATTGTAAAAATCAGGACATGATGTCAACATCAAATAAGCCCACTGCTACATTAGACCCATGATATATTTTCAAATCATTTTCATCGACAAATTTCGAAATTGAACGACAAGTGACAAAATATAAATTGTGATGCCTGTAAAGGACAACACACAATTACGCACGCTTTTCATTACATTCTCCCAACGCTTGATTTCACAAAAAAATGTTTTGAAAAATGGCAACCTCCTGCAATCAGACCAAAAACCGACCCACTTCTCGCTAAGATTCACCTTTACCTTAAATATAAAAATAAGTAAGAATAACAGTTACAAATAAATGCTTGTAACTATCGTTTTTTTTGTAGGAATCTATGCTGGTTCCAACATATTTATGTTCATATTCTCCAACGAGTTTCCTAACTTGGCTAAAAAACAACGTTTAAATTTCGAAGCAAGGAATGATTAAACGTCATGAATGCATTCAAGAATCAATGACTACATGAATGCTTGCTAAGATTCCTTATCTTTAGAATTAATTATGCCGAAAACGCTCACGCACAAATTCACCAAAATTCCAGATAATAAAACAAGACTACCAAATTTAGCTGTTAGATATGTGTCAAAAGATAACAAGCTGAGAGATGAAATGCGAATTTAGTCTAATTTGTATATATATATATATATATATATATATATATAGTTTGGTTAATATATCTTCCGCCGGAAGAATTTTTACGATTATAATCGTTATTATCTATAAAGTCTATCCTTAATGGTTCAAATTCAGTGTACCGGGTACCTAATCAATGTACCCAATCAAGAAAGGCAACGGATTTGAACGTTATTTTGATGAGTTTTGGGACACTTTTTTAAAGATTCTAACATAAGATCAAATTTTAAAAAATCGATAGACCATTATTCTGAGTGAAATGGATTATTTTGTACTTTGAAGTCTTAAATTCTAATGCTATTTCCAATGTCATTAAGACATTATTATTATTTATATATAATGATGAATTGTCATCGAAACCTCTCAACTCAAGATGTATTTTTGCAAAAAAAAACAACATTTCGCCTCTTTAATCAAACAAACCTTATAAAAATATAAAATTATTCAAAAATATTGTTCTCGATAAATAACGCGGAATATTAACTAATTAATTAAATAATTACAAATGAGGATTTGCATCGGACTCACATTAAGCAAATAAGTTGTTTCAAATGTTTCAATCACCTAATAAAATCCGTAGACATTACTGGAACACGGTCTCAGAGCAAATTCCGATTGAAACCTTGTGGCGAGTTGCGGCTTGAAAGTGGCATCTAATTCTGGAAATCTATCATACCTGTACATCGAGTGATTAAAATAGTCGCCGGTTCCCCAAGAGCAAGATGATTTGACACCGTTACTGTCATACTTGAAAACGTTTTCTGAATCTTTATCGAACTTGTAATGGCCGTTCGCCATGTTGTCGTTCCGGTCCGTGATAAACGAGCCCGCGGACAGATTGTGGGTCGACCAGGGATCCCCGTCGAGGGGGTAACCCACTTTCCAGTTGGATTCGGATTTAGGGCAAGAGTTGATCCAGTGCTGTTTGTTCGTTTGGTTAAAGTTGGACAAACAGTCGCTAGGATTCGGCCATTGTCGACTGTCAAAAGAAATGCACTCTTCACGCAAATACTTGTCAAAACATTTTATGTTAGGTTTTTGTCCAACTAACGATTCGAACGGAGGAAGGGAGGCAGGACCGTGCGAGCTCTGATAATCGATGCCATCTCTCGACAAATAGTAATTCGTGCTCGACGCTGGATATGGAGACGTCGGAAAGGACTGAAAATTTTTCGCCGGAGAAGCGAATCCGTCGTTATGCATGTGTTCGTGACTCTTGGGGAAATATTTTCTCAGGCCAATGGGAGAGATGAGCGAGCTTTTGTAGTGCGAGCTGAGAGGATGTAGTTTATTGGTCGGGGCCAATATAGAGGACTTGAATTGATCTGGCGATGAGATCATTCGATGCTCTGTGGATTCCGAGGTCTGTGAGTTTGGCAGTTTGAGCGCGGCGGAGGGCTGGTCGCACTTCCGGGCCTTCATGGATTTGCTCTGAGCTCGACCGTCGTTCTGCTCTTGGACCAGGTATTTGATGCACGGCCTGCGATGTCTGTGTCCCCACAAATTCTCTCTGGTCTTGAAGCTCTTTCCGCACTGGCATTGAAAGGGTCTTTCGTTCGAATGTATCCTCTCGTGCAATCTGACGGCAGAGGAATCCTTAAATCTTTTGCCACAGACTCGACATTCGCAGGGATACTCGTCCGTGTGCTTGTAAAGGTTGTGCTTTTTGAGATGAACTTTCAACTTGAATCCGATGCCGCACGATTCGCAACGATAAGGTCTCACTTCGACGTGTAGCAAGGAATGGCGCTGTCTGGCAGCAGCCGAGGCAAATTGCTTTCCACATATGGAGCACACTTCTCTCGGCTTTATCACCTTGCTGGAACTCTTCTTTTCCTGTCCTTGATTCGCCTTGGCTCTCTCCGCCGTCACTTTGTGGACATCGGCGTCCGTCTTCTTCAGTCGAAAGGTCTCAAAGAATCGATCGCTCGACTGCTTAAAGAGCTCGCTTCTTTTGATTTCCTCAGAGCTTAGGTTGTCATCTGACAGGAGGCCCTGTTTAAATGTGACGCTGACTTCAAAGGCGCACTGACCGAGTTGCTTTTTCTCGTGGAAAGAACTTTGTCTTTGCGCCTGGAACTTATTCCTAGTCGGAGCCTCCCGAAATTTGGCAGTGGCGCACGTTTTGCTTTGGAGTGAAGCATTCTTGTTTCTAAACCTCTCCGAATACTTGCCGGCATCGTTTTGAGACCCCGCGAAATTCAGGTCGTCTATGATGTCTTTGATGATAGGCTTCTGTCTCTTCCCGAGCGATTCAGAGCATGCTTTGCATTGGTCGTTGTCTCCGAAAGCGAGGTTCGATGAACAATTGCTGCACGTCCTCGGACATTTCTTGTTTTCCAGCTGGCAGTAAGTCGTCGAGTTGAATGCGATGTCATGCATCGCGCGATCCATAGCCGGATCAGACTGACTCTCCTTGCAGGCTAAACGCGACGACGACGTCGATGAAGATGACGACGACGACGACGACGGCTGTGGCTGTTCAGATCGTATTTCGATGTTTTGAATCAAATCGGGTAACGAAGTGTTTCGTTGCTGAGATGAATTTGTACATTTCACGGCAGTCGACGAGGTATAATTGAGGTCCACAAGGTCGTCGTTGCTGTAGGAAAGGGTATCGAAGGATTCCTTTTGGTCGCGTCCGGCCTGATTACCCGGAGTACTCGCGGAGGAGTGATCGGCGCAGAACTCCGTATAGGAATTCGTGGAGTCGATCCAGGAATCTTCGTTGCAGAATGAGTCTGCCAATGAGTATTCATACTCCGGAGAGAACTTGTTCCAGACGAAGCTGTGTTTGTCAGACTGCGACCTGTTGAGGAGAGGATCCGTGTAGCAGGAATACCTGCTGTCCCATGAGTAGTAAAACTCCATCCGATCCTCTTAAGAATTTAGAAAAATTAATTTTTTACATTAATTTAAATTGCATCACCAATAATACTTAGGCAAGTTAAACTTTTAATTTCTTAGAGAAATAAAAACCCAAAACAAGCCGTGTTAACACGCTCGTGAAGAAAGCTTCGAGTCAAATATTTGAAGGCAAAAACATCCCGTGTTGACAAAGAAGACGAGTTCATGATGACTATTCTGCAATCAAGGTGTGACACGAGTACCTGCTCTTCATGCGCTGCCTGGGGTCAGAACAGCGCAAGAATCCTGACTATTTGTTCCGGCTAAAATCGATGGCGGCCTCTTAAAAGTGAAATCCTCTCTAGGAAGTCTTTTCCTCAGAAAGCAATTTTTTTCCAACTCTGAGTTTCATTTAATGACCACCCTTCGTTCGTTTTTGAAGCGCCCTGAAACTATGTCTTTCTTCTTTTCCATCTCAGCGGATTGCCGAGCCTCGAATCGGGCTCCATTTATGTAGCGCTCGACGATTTATTTTCGTGCATAAGGTTGTCATCGAGTTGATGTCTAATAATGTCTTAATTAAGATCGCAAAGGTACCAGCGTCGGTCGCCCTAATAAAATCAAGTGACATTAATTTGGCCTCATCCATTTATCACGATTTATTCCAACTATTGCTTCATTAGCGTCCCATCGATCTGCTACGATTTCACTGAACGGCTTCCGCTAATCGACGACGGTCCTGTTTTTATTGCCGACACGAGAGGAGGCAACTGCCTTCCATTTTTTCCAGCTTTTCCAGCGGGGAGACTGGCACTCTGACAGTCAACACGGAGGCCCGGATAGATTGGTGGTGGATTATTAATATTGCTTTCAATTACAATTACGACGACGGTCCAGGTGAATTGGAGATGGCGATGAGAAAAACAGCATCTTGCGGAGAATTTGCCGCTGCAGAGATTGATGAATGGATGGGAAAAGATTTTTTTGATGAGTCCACTCGATTAGTCTTTGATGTCTTCTCGAGAATAGACGCTGGCATTGTACGGAAACTGCATGTGGCTGCTTATTAGGGCGCTAAGGAGTCGCTGTTATTCAATAGGAATTAAATAAACATCGGTTGCTCAAACCTGCCTCTTATAAATCACTGTCCTCCACAAAAGAAAATAAGAACTCGGATCAATACTAGCGTTCGTTTTGATGTCTTTGGAAAGCTCTCGGTGTCATCTCGATCATCGACATCGTCATCGTCGTCATCATCATCGTCGTCGTCGTCGTCGTCATCGTCTCTTTCTCTGACAGGTTTTGTTTCAAGCACTAGGCAACGTCTTATCAATTAAAATTTAAAAATTCCCTCGACCAATCATCTGCTTTGTTTGTGAACCTCACCGTCCAATCGCCAGTGATCGCTTCCAGAACAAGTGCGCAAAGTGTCCGCGCGCTATTTAGCGATTCGTCTGACTTCACGAGCACCTCGTGACAGGACTTGGAAAAGGAAACCGGGTTTTTCCAGTCCTAATATCCCTCATTATCCGCTTAATTATTTAATAATCCAAAAGATCACCCCATGCGTTCATGGGATTCACTGGAATGCATTGGAGTATCACGCAAACACGTACTTTAAGTGCTTCAAGCATTGCATGCTGGGGACAATTTTTGCAATTATTTGGACATCCAGTTATTATCATTAATTATTATTATTATCATTAATTATTATTATTATTATTATTATTATTATTACTATTATTATTATTATTATTATTATTATTACCATTATCATTACCATTATTATTATTATTATTACGGCTGTTATTATTATTATCTTTATTGTTAATAATTGTAAGAACATCTTCGTTTATTGGCGCACCGTAATTACATTATTAAAGGAAAATAATTGATGATTTTTTAAAGAAAAAAAAGGAAGGAAAGAATGAGATGTGGGGGTGGGGTGGGGTGGAGTGGGTGGATGGTGGTTGGGGGGGGGGGTCTGGTGCAACCAGGAACTGAGGGGACTGCGGCGGATGATTCAGTGGGGGATTCGTAGTTTCAATAATGGAATTTTTTAATTAATATCCGTCCGAAGATAATCTCAAGTCTTAATTAAGAGAGAGTGTATTTAAGATGCCATCCTTTATTATTATTGTCATCATGTGCTCAACTCCATCTCCTGGAACTCTTCCTGACGACAACGGAGAAGACTAATTACAATCACCCGACATACCACTGGATAGCCTTCAGGTTTCCATGTCTTTTGTTTCGCAGAGAATCAATTGGAAAGGCTTTGATGGAAAGTACACATTCACTCCATCCCTCGGTCATTAGGAGAATCTTGATAATTAGAACTTTTCCAACGGTTTCATTTTACTTATTTTTATTATTTTTATTATTATTATTATTATTATTATTATTATTATTTTATTTCTATATTTTTGGTTGCTCAGGAGAAAACAGAAGTTTTCATTATGAGATTTCTTTCAAAACGTCGTCATCGTTTCTGCTTAGAAGTGAAGTGAGATTTTTTTTTTAAGGTTCGCTGTTTCGCATTTTCCGCTCGAACGAGACGGAGTCCCCTCCATGAACACGTTCAGCACGGAACAGGTGCGCCACAAGTTTGTCGTCACTGGAGCATGAAAATCTCTCGCCACGCTTCCATCTCTGTCGACGAGGAGGGAGGTGGAGGAGATGGAAAGCATCCCGTATACGGCCAGTGTTGCTGAGGTGGATTCATCCGGCAGAAGTTTAAATCTCCGTCTCTTCTAGTCACGCGAACCGGCAGAAAAATCGAATGAAATCCTAGAAAAGATGCGAAGTCTTATACGCCTCTAATTGTGGCCGGAGAACAACATGCAAATTCATTCCATTTTCTGCTCCCTCCACAGGTGTCTATCCCACACGCCTTAATGCCAACATCGCTTCTTTGTCAATTTGCAATTTTCCATCGAATTTTTTCCATTTTAAATTTATTTATTTATATATTTATTTATTTACTGTCTAAATGACTGGTCCGTGGTTCGTATTTTTTTTAATTAATGCCGGTTTTTATTTGAATTTTTGTATTCGGTCGGTATTTGGAAAATTGGCTCTCCCGATATTTTTCTGAATTCCGAATAAAATAAAGCGAATAAACAAAGAAATAAAGAAATAAACACCACGAATAAAAGAAACTAACTAACTAATTTAATAAATTAACAAATAAATAAATAAGCAAATAAAAAACAATAAACGCTACAGCAAATGAATCATCCAGACAGGAATGATGAAACCGATGAAGCAATTCCCAAAGAGAAACTCGAAGCATACTAACTCCGATGCACGTCCAAGACAATGATGACACAGGTGAGCCTCAATCTAGGTGGAAACTTCTTATCCTCCCTTTAGTTTCAACAAGACACGTTTTATCACAGGTGACTCCATCTTCATTAGCTTTTATATACCTGAGAACGTCATCGACGTCGCTCGGCCAATGGTAGGAGAGAATCGATTCATTTGCATCGTCGACTCCGCCCCCCTCACCTGTGCGATGGAAAGGATGCTGGAGATGGAGTGTTTGAATAATTGCATCTCTGCAGGTCACGCCGATGCTGTCTCTTCAGGCACGAGCTCATTCGGTTCAGGAATAAATCCTAAATAAATTCTAAATAAATTGAATATATAAATACAAATAAATTTAAATAATTTAATCTAATTCTTGACAAATATGTAAATAATTCATTTACTTATTTGTTTATTAGGTTGATAAGATAAAAATGAAGTCTTTTTTAATTTTTTTTAGAAACACTCAGTAAATGTTGTTATGTTGTTTTTCCACCTTCGCCGGTCACGTGATCCTCTCGGAAAGCACTCTCCGATACCGACACTTAACCTGCTCCATCTCATCCAGCAAAGGAATGCAAATGACGACGACGACGACGATGGAATTCTTCCATCTCCTTCAGACGCTGTCTGCCTGTCTACTGCATTTCATACAATCATCCACATTTATCATCCAATCATTTTGGCTTATTAGTTTGTTTTAGTCATACTTTGATTTTTTTTTATAATAATTTTTTAATTACCAACAAGACGTCCGCTCAGCAACAACAACAACAACAATTTCAGCAGCGGTTCGTCATCAGACGACTAGGTTTTCGTTGCATTTCGTCCACAATCTCAACAAAACTTCTCAAAAAACAAAAAGAAAAAAAAAGTTTCTAATCAAATTAATTCAACAAAAGTCATTCGTCCGTGAAAAATGGGTTTTTCTACATTTTATTCTTAACTGAAAGAAAATAAATTAATCCTCATAAATAAAGAAATTTAATAAAGGTTTAATCTCTTTAAAGAAGTTTATTTACTCCAGTAATTCTTCATCTTCTGCATCTTCTAATGCCGTGATGGGGTTCGAGATGGGCCTGAATAAATGCTTGGGCTATCAGGAAGTTACAGCAAGGAATGGCTGGGACAATTATCTCTAGTATATTATATTATATTATATTATATTATATTATATTATATTATATTATATTATATTATATTATATTATATTATATTATATTATATTATATTATATTATATTATATTATATTATATTATATTATATTATATTATATTATATTATATTATATTATATTATATTATATTATATTATATTATATTATATTATATTATATTATATTATATTATATTATATTATATTAATTTTCTTCCTCGGTATTCACCAAAAATGTCAATTTTAAGATCTAATCATAAGGTTGGCTTACTTTGTAAGTTTTATTTGCAAATCGTACGTTTGGAAATCCCCATGGAAAGAAAAGAATGAATTGGAATATGATGGAATGGAGGCCAAACGGAAAATTTATTAACTAGGATATCATAAAAAATATGAATAATTATATTATAATTAATAATTTTATTGCTGTATACCTTGACTAAGGCAGAAAAATTGGCTGATATATTCGGTTGGAAAAAATGTTAAAAATGTTAAAACTCATGACGCTGAGTAAAAATTAATTCGATTATTATTGTTTTAATGGAGTTCCGCTCCAGAATCTCGAAGATAATTGTAATTCACTGGTAAACTTTATGTGTTACAATATTTGATTGCTAATTTCTAATTGGCTGACTCTGAATGATTTTGGGAATAACCCAAAACTACTTCGAGCGCAAACTTCAGCATTGGCGCAAAGTAAACATCTGGGCCCAGATGATGAAAGTTAAACCAGGGGCGACAGTCCGAGAGTATCGTGTTCGAGACCAGGCTCGTGTCGCTCTGGAAATGGTCTCTAAAGAACCTCATCTGTAGCTCTTCTGTACAGTTCGGGTACTTATTCCATCAATTTTTGTGAATAATTTTTGTTTCTAGCTGAAAATTAAAATCAGAATTGAATTCAATTGAAATCAGATCCGCAACTGACGTGACGCTAGAGTCATGCCGTCCTGCGTCGCTTGACGTGACACGAAGGACCTCCTAATGATTTAACATCCGCTTCACACACAACAACAAATGGCGTTCATGTTCGCTTTTTAATTTAACATCCTATTTCTCCCTAATTGTCTCCATTGCTGTTATCCTTGCTGTTAACGATTTATTATTGACATTATTTAACACCTAATTTATTATTATTATTATTATTAGACTATTTTTAATATTATCATTGTCATTACTGTTTATTATTATCGACTTCGTCTCCGGCAAAAATAATTGTATTACATAGAAAAGTGGCAATATAGCAATATAATCGTTCGTAACTGTGGGTGACGATTATGATGATGATCATGACGATAATGACGACGACGACGACGATGCCACCCTCGTGCAGCGGTCATTGGGTGCGTGTTTGTTTAAAAATGAAAGCAAAAAAAGCACAATCGCAATCTCCACTTTTGCATCCATCATCTGCGATGTTCTCTAATTAATAATCATAAGTCCTAATTAATATTAATAATCTGCCACGACCTTTACCCCGAGATTAAGTTGTATGGGCACGTAACTCCTCCTGATATCGATACCCGCCTAAGACATGGTACTGACCTCTGACCCTGTAACCAAACACTCGGTTAAACACCGTTTAACAACGGCCTAAATTACCTTTAAATTTGAATATTCATGAAGGATTCATCAATTATAGAAGCACATATAATGATAACGATGACGACGACGACGATGATTATGATTATGATTATGATGACAGGTTTATAGTCATGTTCATAACAAAGATGGTCAAGCTTTGGCCAGCACGTGCGAGCAGCGCGCGTTAAAAAGTCTTTGCTTGAAGCATACTTAGGAGAAGTTACAGGACCTATTTAAGGAGAGACACTAACAAAGTACTGTCAATAAATAGAGCTCTTCAGTCGATACGAACGGGTCTTTTATTGAATCTTCAAATTAGTTAGAGTTTTGAATAGGTTTCAGTGTGTTTATGTCTGCTTGCCTGTCACTCTCTTGGTCTCTGTCCGTTCCTATCTTTTTCGAAGTTTTCTAGAATCTCGACTCAAGTTAAAAGCTGCTCGGATATGTGAATAATCGTCGACTTTGGCCTCATCTGAAGAGTTTTAATTCCGTTTTTGTGAGTCACTTTTCGTTTTATTTACTATTTTTTTGAGGCTAAGGAAGCCGGAAAATTGATCTTCACTTCAGTACTCTCTGTAATGTGCAAAGGAGACTTATAAATTGGCAAACATTTAGTTAGGAGAGCCATCATTGAATAGCTGGCGCGTGCCTTGTTTGAGCTATCAATGACATAGTAAAGCTATTATTGTAAATACCGCAATAGTTCGTTCGTTTTAATAACTTTATTGATTTCTTAAGAATACAAAATTGTTGTTGTTAATATTCGTTAAGAACAAAGCCACCATCCAAGGATGAAAATGAATGAACTGGCGAAAGATGAATGATTCCGAACCTCTTGCCCTACAATCCAGTTGGTCTACGAAATCCCCAATAAATTAGTTCATATAATTTAAATTAATCCGTAAATTGAGTCATATAATCCAGATTAATTAAGAATAACACTTCAATTAGAAACACTTCCTCATCAGAACATTTTCAGCATTCCAGGTCACACCGCGCTCGGGAAATGGCGACCCAGTGACAAGTCTTTCCATCCCGACCACGACGGAAAAAATCCGGGTCAAGATTTACCCGGACGTATGGCTCTACGTGGCCCCCATAACGTTCTTCCTCGGTGTGGTGGGAAACATCCTGACGATTCTGGTCATGAAGAGAAGACGTCTCAGGAGAAGTACCACGGCCGTTTATCTCATCCTTCTGGCCATTGCAGACTCCTTGGCACTCGTCTGGAGGATACCCGCCGAATTCTTCGAAGCGCTCGGCGTAGGAATATTCAAAGACATCAACAGGTTGGCATGTCAATCGTACTATTCAAGAGAGATAGAGAGATGAATAAATGATAAATAAATAACTAACAAATAAATATATAATTTAACAAATGTGTTTCCATAAAGGTGGACGTGCAGAATCGAGAAGTTTCTCTTTTACACGTTCAGCGACATTGCCATTTGGATATTGGTCCTATTCACGATCGACAGGTTTATCGCTGTCTGCCTACCTTTCTACAAAGCAAAGGTGTGCCTCCCGAGAAGGGCCATGATGGCCTGTGGCGCCATCTCGATAACTCTGATTGGCAAGAACTTTCACGTATTTTGGACTCGCGGAGAAGAAATCGATGCGACAGGAAACGTGACGAGCATTTGCGGACGATCGGCCTATCACTTCGAACATTACGTCAGACCCTGGATAGCTTTCACCACCATAACACTCCTACCTTTTCTCATAATTGCCACGTGCAACATTTCCATCGTCGTCCATCTCGTAAAAGCTCGCCACAAAGTTGTCTTTCACCAGAAGCCGGAACCCGGGAGGCGGGAGACGTCCTCCTTATTCCAGCGCTCCTTTAAAACATCGACTCTCACTTCGAGCTTCACTCAGTTCATACCCTGGAAACGAGGTCCTTCGAAGGTTTTCACGCAAACGACGCTCATGTGTCTCAGCACGTCGGTGGCTTTTCTCATCTGCGTCTCACCCAGTATTATCCTCACCCTGGGACGCATAAACTGGTCCAAGGATCCGAAATCCGTCCATCCGTTCGGAATCGCACAGGCCGTCAACTACCAACTCAGCTGCCTGAACCACGCCATCAATTTCTTCCTCTACTGCCTCTCCGGTCAAAGGTTCAGACGCGAACTGTGCGACATGATCAGAGGCCGGCCGGACGGGGCGTTCCGCGGCAGTAAGAAGCCGGAAGCCGACTTGCACAAAGCGTCTGCTTCGAACAGTATTAGCGATAGCAAACAGGACAATACGAGAGCGAGCACCGGCGTCTTGGACACCATCAAAGAGACCTCACCTGGAGTCGAGGAGGATACGAGCTTGAGCGTTAACGCGGTCAATAACGTCGATCAAAACGGCCAGGAAAGCACTTTAGCGCATTAAAATGCTAGTCAATTACATTATTCGTCGACGCTCAATAGGACGGGAGCAATTATCTCGTCACATGAAACTGTCAATCATTGCAAACGTTCTCCGAAATTAACAATAACAACAACAACAATAATGATAATAATAATATTTGACAATAATAATAATAAATAATAATAATAATAATGATAGTAATAAAGCTTCGTCGAGATAGTAATGAATTTGCATCCTGGTCCTCAGTAAATTACTCGGGGCCCTGAGAAATCCGAGCAAAACGGATTTGAAAAAAAAAACCGTTTATTACGACCTGAAGACTTGACTACGACTATCAGACTACAATCAACTGAAAATCCACTAAATATTAACGCCTCTTAAGAAATAAACAAGAGGCCAATATCTATCGAACGCTCAAAACAAAAAGATGGCATTCGATTCAATTTCAGAAAAAAAAGTCAAATATTAAAATAATCAAATTAAATGAAATTATATAATCATCCAGAAGAAAACTGAAGAAAATCCATTCAAAAAAATAAATAAATAATTATCAAGTATCATATTAAGAGGTAAATAGAGATGTAAAGGGTGAGTACAAATGAGGTACGGAAGCACTGCAGACAAAACAAAAACCGCGCAGTTCATTCGATGGGGAATTTGGGGAGTTTGAGGAGTTAATGGGTAGCTTCCTGCACGGCTGCCCTCTGGTTCTGACTCGCAAAGAGGTTGGCACAGGCCTTTACCCTGTAGTGAGCCACCTGGACAAAGCAATCGTTATCAACACGAGAAGAAACTTTAGGAAACGAAGAGAAGAGATTATAAATTCTCACGAGTTTACCTGGACAGAGTGAAAGTTTCCAGAGATTTCCACGGGAACCTCCCGGAACAAAGCACTTTTGTCGGGCGAACATTTGTCGCTGGCAGAATCTTTCCTTGACAGCTTCAACAGAAAAATGGCAGAAGAAAAATGTCGTGAAGTCGTGAAATGACTTTTTTGTTTTTTTTTTTAAATGTTATTTCAATTGAAAAACGTTCAAGATGCTCTCGAAAATTCTCGAAAATTCTGTTATCATCAGAAAGTGATGTGTCTTACGCTACTTGCTTTTTTAATAGATTCTCAGAAAATGCATTACTTTCAATAATTCTAAATTGCATTTAAACTCCTCTCAATAAAATTGCAACTCAACGACTTCCTTGTTCCTCACTTTTTTCAGGCTCCAACAGAATCAGCAACAAAACAAAATTATCGAAAGCAAACAAAGTCAAAAGCAAAACATGAAAAGAACATTGGAAACTGACATTGTCGTGGGGTATCCTGATGATTGTACCGCTGGCCTTTTGAATCTCTTTGATGTTCTTTCCCGATTTGCCGATGAGTCTACCGATGCAGACTGCAGGAACTCTGGCGATCGTCTTCAGGTGCGCCTCTCCCATGCCACAGAATCCCTCGGTCTTCATCTTCTCGAAGAGCAGGTAACAGGCCTTGAAAGACGGGACAAAAGTTACGACGAAAGGTGAAAGTGATTTCTGAAGTGAACACTTTAGTGTTTTTGGTGACAAACGTGTGCTTATGATTTTCAAACAAATGTCAAAAAACCTTCCAGCACGAGGTCGGAGAGCCCTTGATTGTGACGATTCTCTCGGTCGACGGAGTTGCTTCGACGTTCGAAGGCTTAGGCTCGACCTTTCGACATTTAGAGGCAGCAAAATGGTGAGACAACGAAGAAATTTACGAAATTTACGAAGTAGTTTACGAAGGTGACCTACAAAAATGCTGGCCATCGAATCCTTTATCATCTGCCTGATGTTGGCGCCTCCAGTGCCGATCATGGATCCGACGGCCGAGTTCGGAATGCACACCTGGCATATCTCGGAGTTGTGGTAGAAGTTGGTACCGTCTCCAAACGAGTAGTTCGACATGTTGTAGTTGTAGTTAGTCGCTGAAGGCATGACCAACGGACTCTTCGACGACATACGTTCGTTAAACGTTAGAACATCACAGCATCAAAAAACAGTTACGAAAAGAAGAAGTATTATTATAATAACCATTAATCCTTGCCTCCCAGCCATTTGGAAAGGTAAGAGTCCGAAAGGCTTCGAAACAAAACAATACGAGACATCAAAACCGATTCAATCGAAATGGATTTCATTCATTTTTGACAAGAAACTCAACTCACACTGCTCTTGGCATCTGCCTCAAGGCACTTGGCCAGCTTGTTCGAGAGGGCAGACTCAGCAGCAGATATGCCATCGATGGAACCAAATATTGATATCACTCGGTCGGGGTAAGGAGCGATGATGTCATGCGAGCTAAATGACAAAAAGCACAATTGCCACATCAAATGCTTGCAAGCTACTCGTGATTAAAATATTATTACATCGACTGAACAATGAATAAAAGCAATTGTATTCCAAAAAACGACCATTCAGAACAATAAATAAAAGCAATAGTTCTATTCAGCTCTAACTTGGCAATAAAGATCCTTGTTCCAGTATCCTCCTTAATCTTCTTGATAATTCTACCCTCCTTGCCAATCAGTCTGCCACAGTAGCTGTCATTGGCCAGCATTTTTAATATGACCTCACTATAAATACAAAATCGAGTAAAGGATTAACAATTTCATGGAAAGCATTCGTTCGGACGACCGACCTCTTGTTGGGAAACATGTCCTCGTCGTTCAAAATCTTGAGAATCTCCTTGCAAGCCAACGTACGATTATCAATCTGGCCATATATTGATATCACCTGCAAATATCATGTGTTCATGTGTTCATGTTTTCACAGCTGGGTTCACAAAGGGTTCTAAAGTACAATTAAATTGAACCTTTTCAGGCAACCCTGCATTTTCCTTTCCAAGGACATCAATCCTAATAGAAATATGTATTCATACAGAAATGAAACAGAATTATTACAGAACAAAAATCCAGATAAAGTTTAGTTACCTAGCTTTACACTTTGTTGTCAATGCTTTTATGGTATGACCCTTTTTGCCAATTATGGCCCCAACAAAAGGAGTTGGAACTAAAATCCTGAAGTTGTTTTTATGACAGCAACATTCAGACACATACAAAAGGAAATTCAAGCAAAATTTTTCAAACCTCAGGGGGAAATTGTTGAATTTTGCTGATGGAATTCCAGGTTTATCAAAAAAGTTGTTCATTCTCTCATTTGTTCCAGAAAACTCAACCTATATCATTCAAATTTCTGGTTTTTAAACCTTCCACACTACAAAGAAAATCTAACCTGAAGTGAAAATCCATTGTAAGCAAAATTTTGCAAGCCTTCATAAGCTCTGAAACATTCAGAAACTGCTAGACTTAAAAAGAATTTTTACAGACATTTTGAATAATTTACTTCCAAGCTGTGGCTGGATCACCAAACACCACTTCAGCATCTGAACTTTTTGTGAAAGGTGCTGCTTGAAAATTCAAAGCACACTCCAGCTTTAAATACATACATACATGCAATAGAAGATATTTTATACGTAGGCACCTATATTGACAAGTTTAACCGGCCCATATCCACTGAAAAGAGACGCAATTTCATCCTTTGTAATTCCTGACGGTAGGTTTTTAACGACCATTCTGTTACTATTTCTGAAAAGTTACTTTCCCCGGTAAACATTCGTTCGACGGAAAAATTCGACGAAGAAATCATACCTCATTTTTTCGGATACCGTCGAAGGTAGAGGTTGTTCCAACAGGCTCATTACTCAAGAAACTAACTTCTCAGCGATTCAGAAACGGCAAGGTTCTATCCCCGGGGATTGATTGTTTTCAAACGCAATAACCTCATTCAGAACGCAACAATAACTCTATAAAAATGTCAAATAAACGCTTAAACATAGCTGCATATAACAGCTGCCAACATCCGAAAAGCCGCCGTCTGTTCCGAAGCTAGTTCCGCTCTTCAAAAACGAAGACAAATTAAAGCTGAATAAAATGAACTGACGTAAAAATATCTTGAACGGTACTGCGGTTTATTAAAAAGCAAACTATGAATTTGAAATAGATACCAACTCATTGGGTAATTGAAAGATTTAGGGATAATATGATATTAACAATAAAGTGGAATTGATAAATGCAATATCAGGTAATAAGCTCTTAAAAACATTGGGTTTGGTGATTTCAGATTAACTGAAATTATTATCGCTTTCTTTTATGTCTATTAGGGGAGACCGAGGCTATGTGCCTTATGAATAAATTGTACCATTGGATCTGTAAGAGAGCAATAAAATTATAATGTAAATTTAAGTTATCCACTTTGTAGAGGATTTTTTTGTGTCTAGTCAAGCTCAATTTTTTGAAAATCTTTTACTTTAACCAAGGCAGACGAGTTTCTTTTCGGGGACGAAAAATAAATTTTTGTGTGATATTAACTTCTTTGACTTATTGGACTAGTTAGAATTAATTTTGTATCGATGAGTATGATAAATAGATAAGACATTTAAACTTAACTTAAAATTTACCTAGTTTTATTAAATATTGACATGGTCAAGATTTTCCATCAAAAAAAGCTAATCAGTGGCTATGAAAATTTATGCAACATTTTAGACTTAATGATTGCAGCTTTTCGATCCTTTCAATTCTATATTCAATTACGAACGGGTTTTTTTTAGCAAATTGGTGGCAACGAGTGGTGTAAATATGTTTTAATGAATGATTTTAATTTGTCATATTTATTTGACAACTTTCATGTATACTTATCCTTAGCTTGAGAAATTACAAGAGTCACTGAAAGAGGCTTGGTCAATGGTACAATGTACAGGAAACCATCTGTTCCGATATGAGTGTTACGTGGATGTTTAAAAATGACACATCTTTATGGCTTTCTAGCAGTATTGTAAAGTTTCTGACATACGCCATAGAAAAATATATTAGGAAGAAAGCAAAATCGAGCTGACATTCGCGAAAAATTCCATCTTCTAAAGAAATAAATCGCTTTTTGTGTTCAATTGGAATAGATGTCCTTTCTTAAAGACATTCGGATATAGGTTTGCTAAGCTTTAGAAAAATAATCTAACGTGTAACTCAAAAATATTTCGTGAAGAAACGTCACATGAGCAATTTAATATCTTGTATAAAAACTTAAGTCATTTATAAACATTTATAAAACGATTGCTGTTACTAAGTAACTATTTTATTCGAAATTTTATCATTATCATTTCGTTTCATCACATATATGATTTTTCTAAGGTTGGTGTAAAAAAAACGCAACGCTAAATTACTTATTCACAAGCTACCAGCCTGGCGTTTCGTCATATATTTCGTCTCTGTTAGAAGTTCTTGCGATTTCAGAAAAAATGACTACTCTGAGCAATTTATTGAATGAGTTACAATTTGGGAGAATGTAAGTTGGCTATTTTGGCATATTTATTCGAACTTTGAAATAGCCTAGGCGTTTTTAAGCGAATCGGTTGTTGTTTTCAAGGACCGAAGTAGCATATTTGTTTTTTGATATATATTCAAGGCTATCACTTTTAAAACTTTAAAAGTTGATAAGTGACAGTTTGTAAGAAAATGGCTTCTCATCCACTTCAATTTTAGAGAAAAGCCCGTGAAGGACCACCTGAAAAATGTTTATGGCGCTATGAGTTTGGCACTACTTTCTTGTGCTCTGGGATCCTACATACACATGACAACTGCTGCTATTGGGGTTTCTAAACTTAATTCATAGTTAACGATGAGATAGACATCTGTTTTGAACAATTATGTTTTTTGTTTCTAGGGAGGTTTGCTAACAGGATTGGGGTCACTAGTCACCCTCATAGCTCTTATTAGCATGGAAAATCGTAGTGAAACACTAGCATTACGTCTTGGCCTTTTCAATGGATTTGCTTTTCTGACAGGTCTTAGCCTTGGTCCCTTGCTTGAACTAAGCATGCTGTTAAATCCTCAGTTAGTTGGAAATTAAAACATTTATTTTCATTAATTAATTATTAATTTATTTGTTTGAACACAAAAAACTAATTGCAATTTTTTTTTGGTTAGGATTGTTTCTACTGCCCTTTTAGTGACTTCACTTGTGTTTATCTGCTTTACATTAAGTGCCTTGATGGCCAACGATAGAAAGTTCCTGGCACTCGGAGGTTCAGTCATTATCGTAATAAGCGTCGTTTGCCTTAATGTTTACGAGAACTAATTTTATTTTAGGGATATTGTTGACGGGCATGACCACCTTACTTGCTCTGAGCTTTCTCAATATTTTCTTTGGATCCATGCTGCTCTTTCAGGTTATTTGCTTAAGTTTTCCTATTAAAACACAGCATATTGTAAATTCATATTTTTTCATACTTTGCAGGCCCACTTGTACCTTGGATTGGCAATGTTCTGTGGGTTCGTTCTCTACGATACTCAGCTAATTGTTGAGAAGTGCAGGCAAGGAGACTGCGATTACATTCGGTTTGTTACAGAATTCCTTCGAAGTGTTTCTTTATATTGGATTTAATACTATTTAACGTTGCATGCAGTCATTGCCTTGACCTATTTATGGATTTCATCGGGATCTTCCGCCACCTGGTCGTCCTGCTGACGGAGAAGGAGAGCAGGAACAGACGTCGCAGAGAAGAATAGAAGGCCTTTGATTTGGAACCACAGCTTGGCGAACAACGTTTATAACATTTTTTTTGGAGGCTTTCAGTTGGTGGTGTCGATCGAACATGTTGAACCAAAGGCCTATAATAGCAGTTCTTGAACAATATTATCGCTAGATTGTGCAGTTTAAAAATACCAAAATTTTCCAATTCCACCTAATTTCGCTAAAAACCTCACCTGTCCTTTCGTTGGTTGTTTTTGATTACATTAAACAAATGCTGTGAAGATTGGAGGCGCTATTGGACGGAGTATTAAATCTTTTTATTAAGTCTTCATGGATGGTCGTAATAGCCGAGCCGAATTCCCTGCACACAGCACAACATTCCTACCCTGATTTGACACATGGAACTGCAGTGGATCGAGCAAATTTTTCTTCAGGCACCGAATATCCATGCTGTGCCACCAAAACAATAAGGCGTTGCACTCCGTTGGTTTTTCTCGCTGAAGTGCTTAAAACCAATTAATTATCTGGCATCAGGGGAGGGGGTTTGCAGCACTCCTCATGAATTGCAAAAACATCAAAAATGCTAATTTGCTGCCACAACTGAAAACACATCAAGTTGTAAATTTCTTTAGATAAATCTGATGGCAAAAATATTGATTGGGATACATCTGCTAAGAACTAATCCTCAAAATAGATTGAAGGCAGAAAGACTAGCAAGAATGATTGGTTTTGTCATTTATTTGATGTAGTCTAGAAGTCATCACCCCTCGAGATGATTTCTTTGCACGTTGGCCTGAGCAGAATGGTGTGCTCGTACTGAGCCGTGTAGCAACCCTTGATGTCGCACAGAGGGGGGTACGGGTTCACTATGCCGAGATCGCAGAGGTTCTTGAGAGCCATGAGGTACTTGGTCTGATCCAGTCTGTCCAGCCACCTCCTACAGAAGGCAAGAGTACCAAAGTTCCTGTCTATTACACCCAACAGTTGCTTGGACCTGAAACCAATTTACGGTTTGTGTTAAAAGAAAATCGAGATGGAATTCCAGGTATGAATGCAGTTAAGTTTACCTGGTCACCCTGATCGGGATGTGTCCGATTTCAAAGTCTTTCATGTAATGGGAAGTCTCCATGTCATCATGGACGTAACCCTTGCCGGTGCTGCCAAAAGTTTCGATGGCAAAGAACTCTCCCTCTTCCATGCGGGTCGTGTCTCCTCCCTTGACTATCGGGACCGTCTTGCCGGCGTGGATCCTGTAGGGACCGATGGAGTGTCCATTCAAGTTTCTTATGCTCTTGATGGGGTAAGTCTTTCCGTCCAACTCGATCTAAAATGCATATCGAAAACATGAGACGACGTTTGGAATCTATCCTGACAATAAACATTGCTATTAAAAAAAATCCAAAATGACACAGAGTGCCACTACTTGCTTCATACGATTCCATAGTCTCCTGGATGGCTTCTCCCACGTCGCATAGTCTGACATCAATTCCAGACTCCCTGATTCCTGTCTCGGTAGCTTCTTGGACTGCCTTCAGCAGGGTGTCATACCTACAATTAAAAAGGAAAGGATGAAGCACTTAGTGACATGACACATAGAACTAACTGAAATTGAATGTAAGAATTACAAGACAAATTTACAGCATAACTGAATCTAATTATTTATAGAGATGTGTTCGACAGACACAAAGACCGAGAACAAAACTACCTCGGGTTGAAAGCCACGGTGAAAGCACAATCCACGATTCTACCATTGATGTGAGTCCCGAAATCGACTTTCATCACGTCGTCGTACTTGAGGACGGTGTCGTCGCCATTGTTTGGGGTGTAATGAGCAGCACAATGGTTGATGGAAACGCCGGTGGGAAAGGCAAGGCCAGCCTCCAGGCCATTTTCCTCTGGAGACGAAAACCATCAAATTATGAAACTGAAACTACAAAATAATTTTAAAAACTCACTTATGAGCCTTCGAGCTGTTGATTCTAGGGTTTCGCAGAGATCTATCAGCTTTATTCCGGGCTTGATGACGTGTTCTTTGACAAATTGTCGAGTCTGTCTATGAGCTTCTGCAGCGATTCTCACCTCATTGTAAATGTCATTTTGCAATCGGTCTCTTGCCCTAGCTTCTTCAGATGTAAATCTGGAAAAAAATTTTTTAAATAGGTTCGTTTAGTAGATAGATGATCAGAAAATTATTCACATACCTATCTTTAGCCATAGAATCGTCGACAGGAATCTTATAATCAGTGACTTGACGTTCTGGTACTCCATCTGGAAAGAGCTCCACAATGGGAATAGTGGGAGGAACAGTTTGCTGCTTTGACTCTGCTTTTCCTGCAGGATTTTTCTTCTTCTTGTTTTTCTTTTTCTTGCTTGCACCATTTGTTGCAGTTACATCTCCTGTTTCGTCGTCGGCAGCTTCATTTTCGGCACCATTAGGGACTGGCTCGCCCTCTTCTTTATCACATCCATTTACAGCTTCACCATTTACGGCCTCTTGAGATCCTCTATTAAAAATTTATATACCATAAGATTTCAATAAAATCATGACGCAAATAGAGTTATTAATCTCGTGCGTTTCAAAAGTACAACCTTCAGCTTGAGAGGCTAATAAGAATTGTATGGAAATGTACATTTTCAAATAGTTATTCTAATTTAATTCACTTAGAATGTTCTATTACAGCGGATTGAGATTAAAAACTTTGAAATCTTGTGGCATGGTCCCCTCGGTAACACAAAAACGCATCTTACTGCTGGGTATCCTTCTTCTTCTTCCTTCTCTTTTTCTTTTTATTTTGACTATCTGGAACAACTCCATTTTCCTGCTGCTCTAATTCTTCCTCTTCTATCTCAATCCCGTCCGCCATTCTGCGCCTCGAGCGGTGAGAATTTTTGATAACAAACGAAAATAGAGAGATGCAATTTAACGTATTGAGGATGGACCGGAACGATTAAATTCAGTGACAAAAATTCAAGTTAACGGTCAGTGATATTTTGCATTAAAAATACAAAATTATTTATTTTTAAAAGTGTTTCAACTAATTGTTCACAATTTAGAAGTCAATACTCCGAGCTCAGCCTGACTTCCATGGCCGTAACCATGCCGAAATTCAAATTGCGGTTATGCGGAGAGCCCATCCCAATTAGAGACAATCTATGACCACAATCATAGCACAGTCTGCAACCAAATTCTTCATCGACTTATATTGACAAAAAAAAACGAAATTCGCCAAAATGTAGTTCCAGATAAATTCTCCAATTTCAAAAACCAAACAAGTAACAACACTTCGCCAAAATCCACATAAAAACTAAACAAAAAATTCTCATATCAGACAATGAGTTCATTTTGAATCATTTTAGTCATGTTATTTGCCTTTTCATCTCCTGATCCCGCAACCTGAAAATATACAGATTAAGCGTTGCAACATTTAGCCAACCGACCGTAGGCTTAATAAAAAAAATTCACTCATTAGAATTTTGATTTCATAAAGAAACCACTAATGTGGCCACATTTGTAGACTCTTCCAACAAGTTTGAAAAACTTCCATTACTACTGCTGAATTGTTAACATTTCAAAAAATTATTCTTTGACTGCCGATAATAACCTCGTTCATCATTTCGAGCAACCTTCCCATCGCTTGTTTGTGTTCGTTCTGCTTCTTAACGAGTCCATTGATGCTATCTTCGAGCTTCTCTTGGAGTTCATCAAACCGCCTCTCCAGCAACCCAATCTTCTCGTAGTTGAAAAGCGTCTGAAAAGAATTGACAACAAATGGACGGAAATGGGCTCAAATCGATCCAAACCAATGAAAAGCCTACGACGGCATATTCTTCCAGCTCGAATGTGAGCGTCATGATTTGATGCCGATTGAGCCACGAATCCAACTTCAGTCCCTGCCTCTTGTGTGACGATACTACGTGCTCAACTGCTTTCTCAGGATATCCTTGACTTGGAAATTGTGCGGAAGGTTAAGTTACGTTTTGTTTTTGCTTGATAAAACGTTATCGACAGTTTTACTACTAATAATAATAGTAATAATACTAACTAGGCATGACCAAAAAAACGAAGAAAATACTAATTAGTTAATAAGTTAACGAAACTTGAAGACTAGAAACTAGAAGACCAACTTGAGCATATCATCGACCCAAGCAGCGCACTTCTTTCTTTTTGAACTATCGGCTTTCTTAGAAAATTTCTAAACAACGAAATAATTAGATTATTCATCAATTACGCACATTTATGTACAATTGTGTACTATTATGTAACTGCAAACCAAAATATCAAAGGTTAGGAGTCTAAACGCAAATTTTCAACCTAATTGGACACGATGCCAATTATAACTTCCCCATTGCTAGAAATCAAACCCGCATAATTACATGATTTTACAATGACGCCTCACTTTTACATTTGATTACCAAATTAATGTAATTAAAAATTAATTAATGTAATTACAATTTAATAACCAATAATAACCATTAACGACCATTTTAATGTAATCCAACAAGTAGATCTCGTAGGATTTCTTTTCGATCCAGTCCTTGACTTTAGAGTAGGATTCGAAGATTATGGCTAAGAAGACGTTCATGAGTATGAAGTAGATGGTGACCACGTAAATGATTAGGTAGGCAGCTCCTATGACGCTGTGCTTATCATCTATGTATTCAAAGTCGATATCACCGAGTAACATTCTGAACAGGGCCACTCTAAGAACAATTATAATATAACGTAAACAATTATTATTATTATTATTATTATTATTATTATTATTATTATTAACCACATTTCATAAGTTCGGTTAAATAAATGTTTTATTTAAATAACTCAATGTTATCTGATCGGCTACGATTTATAAATTGATGAATTCGTTTATAATTTTCAACTCGTAGAAAATACAAAAAGAGAAAATAAAGCACTTGCATGGAGAAACTGAGAGTCGAGAAAATGGACACCTGGTAGCCAAAGAGCAGCATCCCCAGAAGACCGAAGGAGATGATGACGAAGAAGAAGAGGATGGAATAGCCGAGGAGATCACGAGTGCTCTCGTAGATGGTGAAACTCAGTTTGGTCAGCGTTTTGTTGATGCTGAGATACTTGAACAACTATAAACAACAACAACAACAAAAAATCAAACGACAAAAACAAAACAAGTCAAAACATAAGATACATGTAAACGATTGCTTTGTAGGAACGTAACACAACATATATCGACGTGCTTTGAGGAAGGTAAAGAAGACCAGGAATGCCAGAGCGATGTCGATGTGGTACTGTACTTGAGACATGAACAACAAGTTGGATGGATAATTCGGATTACCCCAGATGTCCTCCCTCAGGGCATTGGTTCGAGCCGAGCAGAAGACAACCGACAGAATGATGTTCATGCTGCTCAAAAGGATGCCCAGGTCGATGTAACTCGAGAACAATCCGAAATAATCGCTTCTCAAAATCAGCACCTAAAAGACAACGGCATTGCTTTTACATGACCTTAAACTAAATAAATTCGTCAGTGTCATCAGCATCATCGATATCATCATCAGTATCGTCATTGGCACACGACCATTATCATCACCTCCAAAACTTCCTCGGAGCAGTAATAAATGATGAAGATGATGAAGACGAAGATGATGGTAAATCCGGGCGAGGTAAAGTTGTAGTTGAGCAGTCTCATGCTTCTTATTTGATTCGAGGTAAATACTCCTCCAGTCATTGAGAATTCACCTACCAAACTGTTTCAGTTGAAATTTCACAATTTCAGAAATACAATGCAATGTACTTTCCAACGAGTAGTCGAGACAATTCATACAAATACCTCAAAACAAAGACTAACTTAAGATAACTTAAATCCTCGTAAACTAAAATAAATTAATAATTCCCGGAGCGGACAGGTGAAATTACAACTTCATCAATCTCAAATTGTATTATCTCACACTCAGAAACCCGACACGATGACTGACTCACGTGACGGTGCAAATGACGTTCGTCGAAGGATTGTAGAGGAAAAAGTCGACAAAAATGGCCCTCGTTCCCCGGTCAATCCAGAGAGATTTTCTCATGTCCTTCAGGATCTCTTCTGAAACCTCTCTGGTGTCGCTGAGTCTCAGATAATGTCCAGGCGCTTTGTAGGTAGCCAGCGTGCCTGAGTAGTCGACTTTCGATACCTTGGCCTTGTCTGAAAACGTTCTGAAAGAAGGCAGAGTTACGAATCAGAGCACAGAGGGTTGGAAAAGCCGAGTAAAACTCTTTGGAAGAAACAATCTCACGTTCCGTAAGTTCCCTTTACCGGATCCTCAGAAAGATTGTCAACGGAGTAAGGCCCGTGGCAGACGCTAATTTTGCTCTGAATGTTACTCGGTATTGGGCAGGTATTGTTGCGAACTCTAACCTGTCTCATCTGAGGATATCCGATGAGACGATTCTGGAACAAGACCCAGGATGATTCGTTGTCAACGCTATACAAACCTTCCATCAAAGGTCCTTCGAGGTACTTCAAGTGATCGAACGTTTGCAATTCAGTTATTGTAAATAAGAGACAAAAGAAGAGACATCTTAGAGACCAAAAGCTAAACTCAAAAAAAGAGTTAATAATCCTAAGACGTACGTCGTAAAATTCTTCATGAGTGGCTATGGTTTCGAACGTGAGATGATAACTTATACCAGGTATAGGTCCCTTTACGAATGTTTTGGCGATTGCATTGCAGAAAAAGAAGATATTAAAGCTTCTTATGACCGGCAAAACTAAAATAAAATGGCTGTTAAAAAATATCAGTTGTTCCAAGTCACATCGTGGCTCATCTGACTTACCAATGCAGACGACAACGACGAAGCAAATGAAAATTATGAACTCGAGCAATGAAGTTCTGAGAAAAGCTTCTCTGTTAAAGTTTGTAATGGTCTGTATGTCTCTCGTGGACCATATTTTGCCTGCGAATATTCGCTAATTTAAAATCAAAATCAATTTATTTAATCAAAAATATCCCTTAAATAGAACTTTTAGTGACATTGTCAAGAGAAATATAGGCTTGATACACTTACTGAAACTGAATTTTTCTTTTACTGGGGCCTCTTGAAAAGCTTTGGCTGAAATACAATGATAGGTTTACATGTGAATATTTTACACCATGACATAACGCCAAAACTTACGATCATCAAAATCACCAGGATCACTATGTCAATTAAAAACATAAATTAAATAAATGATTAATTATCAATGAATCGAAGCCAGGACTCAAAAACTTACTCGACCATCTTGCGAACAGGCGACGCCAGAAACGTCAACACGATTTAAAAATTCATCCAGTGTAAAATGTCGATCAGATGTTTAAAAATAGACAGATAATACGGCTTAATAAAGATGTTATAAAATTGTTTTTCTTTATACATTTTTGCTGATATTTATTCCGTCTTAAGAAAAAAATATTATCATAAGTTTTAGGTTATTACTTTTATTATTTGTTATTACCTTGAATAAATTATTTAATAGTCAGTTTAAATTCGCAATACTTATTCAATAAATTATTTCTTCAAAGTTAAGAAAGGGAAAACTTAAACGAATGAAAATATTACCAATCCTACCAATCATTCTTTCTCGAATGTCTTATTGAAAATTGCGTTTGATTAAGATGTTTAGACATCAAAAAATAAAATAATTTTTAAAAAAATGATTAACTAATGTTGGGTGATTAAAAAAAAAGATGAAGCCTGATGAAGTACAATTGCTGGCAAAGGTCAAAGGTAAATTGATCAAAGTGGGTGGTTCAAGACCTTTAATCTATTCGTGGTTTCTTGAAAGGTTCTTCTTGTTTCAAAGAGAGCAAAATTAAATAATTAACTGAATAATTATTCCTTAATCACTATCTGTAAATTCCGGAAAGTCAATCGGTGAGAAGAATTGCCAGCAGAATGAACGGAAGAGGCCGGTAATTATTCTTACATAATTGAATAAATAGATTTTATTTAACCATTTGGGAATAAAACAATTTTACTTTGAAATTATATAAATTTATAATTATTACTATTACTAACTTTTCGATCATTTATTGGGTGTGGAGAAAAATTTGTTCGGTCGTCATCCGTGTTGGAATCCAGCAATGCAAGTCGAATGAATGTACTTGATTGTAATTGTAGATGCACTACGCACTTACAGGCATTTTCAATAACACAGTTTTTTTTGGTGATTGAGTAGGATGATGATGACGACGATGTCGAATGAGGCACGCTCAATCATTTTCTCACGCAATTTTTTTTTAATATTACGAAATTAATTTAGTTTTTTTTTAACAAAAAATTATCATTCTTTTAAAAATCTCCTTGAAATTAACTCAATAAGCAAACCATTAAAAATTCAAATTTCTCTGAATCACTTGATTGTTTATGGAAACATGAATTTGAATATTGAAAGAGGAAAGCAGATGTCACTACAAAATATTGAAATCAACTTTTATAAACTCTGTCATCAGACTTGAAACTACAATAAAACGGTGAATCAGTCATCAAATCAATCATTTAGCCAATCAATCAATCAGTCACGTTCGGTGGCGGACCTGGAGAAATTTGGCGGATGGTCGACCCGGGGAGGATGTGTGAATCACAGTGGTTATGGCCTTGACTCCTCCCTATTTCGCTAGTGGTCATGTTAGGGTATCTGGGTTGCAAACTTTTTAAGAATTTTTTTTTCTTTCATTTCCTTTTTTTTTATAAAATTAATCTTTAAGCTCTTTTTAAATTAAAATCATCAAATCCCATTTACGCTTTCGATAGAATGACTATCGTATCAGACGTTCCTATATCTGATGAAAATGTATCCGATTGATGCACAGGATAGATACAACATCACACGGATTGCTGTTAAAACAACCCTACTTCGAACTGAATAGTTATTGGAATAACCAGGCAAATCGACGTATGTTGATGATCTTGTTGTGTTCGTAGTGGTGATGATGATAATGATGACGACAGTTGTGATGATTAGGTGATAATGGTGGTAATGACGACGACAACGACGACGATGACGACGATAACAAAATTTCGGAATGCGAGACTCCGGGCCACGCCGACGTAATCTCAAGCGAGCAGCAAGCAGTAGCAAGAGTAGCAGTAGCATCAGTAGCATCACTTTCTCACTTTGTTTATCTCCAAACAAGTTATTCACTCTTCCTATTCCCTCCTCTCCTCCATCCTCCTTTCCGACTTTGGCGCCGTCAACTAGTGGCGTCTGGTTATTGGAAAATGTCACGCATGAAATTGGCACCGTAATGACTGTAAATAACTGTCCCACCTCTTCCATACACGCACACATACACACACGAACGCACGCACGCACATGGAAAATTGAACAATGCTCACTTGATCGTTTCATCCATCCATCACCATCATTTAACAATAACTTTCATCATCATCGATAATCTACTTTCATCACCATCAACCATTCTCCTCCTCCTCTTCCTCCTCCTCCTCATCGTCATCATCATCATCTTCTTCATCATCATCATCGGCGACTGTAGTCTTTCCGAAGCCCGAAAATAAATATAAGTGGTGGAGCCGTATATAAATAGTTTGTCTTTGTGTGTTTTGAATGAGACTGGTGTGGAACAGCTGAACGTTCTTGGATCTGGATTGTAGCTGATCGTTGAAAACGTTGGTTTTGTTTTGTATTCTTTGTTTCTATTCTTTCTGATTGTTGGAAATGTAATTAAATGATAATTTTTAGTTTTTATTATTGGGGTTTAAAGTTGAATTTTGAAATTTTAAGTCGAGAATTATCATAGTTTTTATGAGAAATTAAAGAATTAAAGTCGTGCTAAATTCAGACATTATTTAGTTAATCCTAAAGTAAATGCCATTTGTTTTTCTCGTGACATAACCGGGAAAAATTTATTTAATTCTCTTATTCTTCGATAATTTATATTATTTGAAGATATTATCATTCGTATGGGCATTAATCTGACAACATGCATCTTGTTTTGTCAATAATTTATCAAAAATAATGTCTCGGTTTCAGCATCTAAGGTAATTTGTCAATTACTTAATCTAAATAATTTATTTTTAAAGTTTACGAATAAAACGCTAAACCATAAATTAACTTTATTCGCAAATTATTTCATTCCTGAAATATTTATAAGTACTACTAGCTGTGGTAAGTGTTGATAAGAGTCTTTCGAATCAATGTCAGATAAGAACCAAAATAGACCCCTTGAACGAGACCTAATCTTCAAAATCAGCTTATCATCAATCAGTCAAACAATCAACCGATCAATCAATCGGTTGCTAGTTTTAAGCATTTTAAGTACACGTTTGAAGAGCATTTCAATCCATTAGATACCAACTCGACATGGACTCGCACGCCGTCAAAAGCCAGCAGAACGTGGCAGTCCATACCATCAGCTTCAGGGGAAAGGCAGGAGCCATCTTCGTGCTCCTCTGCTTCACCATCACCCTCTTCATCGTAGGTTTTGTCACCCCCAACTGGGTGCGTACCGGTGCCTCGAGGGAAGGTCTTTGGGAGAATTGCACTTGTACCAGCGTTCAACACGAGGGTAAGTCCAGTACAGAATCTTCTTCGTGACTGCTCACCTCACCGGGTCTAGTCTAACGAGTGTTAAGGTCATGTGACCGGCTAGACTTAATGTGTAAGCCACGTCGTATAAAATAATAATTAGCCCAATAAAACAGTAGTTTTTCTTTCCTTTTTTGAAGTAAAAAATGTTTTTTTTGTAAATCGTTTAAATGGGAACTTCAAGGTTGACGGATGATCCGTAAGAAAGATGGATCCGAACGCAAGCATGAGCGATTTGGTTCAGTTAAGGATTGAGAATAGACTTTAACGGACATTTTTTTAAAAGATTTTTTCACCTTAAGCGGATTGATTTTAAAAAGTTAAAAAATTGAGATCGTTAAATATGAAAGTGCACTCAAACAAATTGGCGTATTATTTTCAACCGTTGGAAACAATTTTTTTTATCTCAGAACAGCAAATGCTAATTTGCAGTCAAATTGCAGCCGATTGAAGAGCCACGACGAAATTGTGCCATTTTTTTTTCCATCCATATTTTGCGAACGAAAATTTATCGTGCAATTTGAGGCCTCGACTCGCTGTTGTCTGCTGCATTCCCGCTCCAAAAACTGGCTTTTAGTTGAGGTCATTTATCATGAGACCAATCCATGAGACTCCATCAATTTAAAATTCTCTGTCGGTTTGTTTACTCTGCGCATGCGCCGAAAGGTTTTCCAGCTGAAAGGACGCCGAAAACTCGATACTAGACCCGAGTGGAATGCGAAGTATCGGGCTTGTGCCACGGCCAAGGATGTGATTCGGGCCGTCTGACATTTCATTGGCTCGTCATTCTGCAGCACTTTGTTTTATGACTGGAGTTATTTTTTTTTATCTTTTTGAATTCAGTTTTGTAATCCTACACTTTCCTTTCAGATTGGCTCATCGCCGTGGAGACTTTGATGGGTGCAGCCCTGCTGTGTCTCTTCATCTCCCTACTCCTGATCAGCATCTACATGTGCGTCCATACCGTCAGCAAGAACTCGACCATCATTGCTCTTGTCTTCTTTTCCTTCTTTGCCTGTGAGTTCTTTAAAGTTGTTAATCTATTATTACTTGTTAACTTTCAGTTTCTGGATTTAATTTTTACTTCATTTAATTTATTTTCTGAAGAGTTTTTAAGGATTTTTGTTTGTCCTCGAATTTGATTTTAATTTTATCTTTCCAAACAGGAATTAATTGAAGTTACTGATATGAATACAATTTTATAAATTATACAATTTTAGAAGCTATAAATTAGATATTAAATACAACAACATCACACACACAAAAAAAATTCAGACATAGACGCCTCTTTTTTAATTCCAAACTTTCGTCTATTTTTAAACTCATTCTAAAGTCTTTCAACCTCGATAAACTATTGGCTGGAATGGCCCATCCACTTTGATTTAATGGATCGGTGGTTCTTGCCAATTACTTGTCTGAAACGTGAGTAATTGAGTTCTTAACGAATTCTTGTAGTTAAGAATTATTGTCCTTGATGAGTTGGTATTGTTGATGAATGAATGATCGAAGCAACGATGAACGAGGAGTTAAAGTGGTCTAGAATTCCAAAGACCACCAGTGGTTTATCTTTGGACTGCTGGATTTATAAACAACTTTATAACAGGCCACACTTAACGAGTTGTTCATGCCATTCGATTCTATTATTTGAATTGTTTAAATGTATTTTTTATTTATTTTTTTATGAGAAAAATTTAATTATAAATCACAATTCTCAAGCCTATCGGTTTACGCACATGGCCGTAGACAACCGAAAAGGATAACTCGCGTGGTGTTAGCAGAAATAATATTCTCCCCAATGAACACCAAATTATGAATTTAAAACCAGAGGATTATTAAAACCGGAGTAATTAGGAGTAGTAAAAGAGATTAGTTAGTCTCCTCTTTGAACCCAAAATCCGCTGTCTTAGGTGATTGAAATTCTCCGGCGCCTTTCACAATCAATTAACGCATAATTACAAACGGTTCTCGAATAACATTCATTTCTCTGGTCCAAGAATCCGGGTAAAGTATTTGAATTGCAAGCAGAATCAGTGGCTGATCCAGAACTTCTTCGGGCCACCCATTGGAAGTTAGAGTAATAACCTACCAAAGAGGTGAAATTTTTCTAGTTTTCAAGGAGATAATTCAAGTTAATGTGTTAAAATTAAGGATTTAAAGCTGTCCCTTCTACCGACCACTCTACCAAGTGTAAAACAATTCTTCTGGGGCACAGGGTGGTTAGATCTGCTGGCGCCAAATGGATCCAGCATTGAAGTTGCACAAGTTCGACGGCACGGGATACACCAATGGTGTATTACGCCAGCCCAACACTAGAGATGATCTTCTGAGAGATTCAAAAATAGATCCTTTGAAGCTTCCATCATAAGAAATTTTTGCATGTTTTCCTTTATGTTTACTTGTTTATTTCTATTTTTCTTTGATTGCCTACTATCTAGAAACATTTCACCGCGTGTTTCTATCATTCTTATCATCACTATCGTCGTCGTCGTCGTCCTCATTTCCATCGCGTCAATACCTCATCCATTCGATTTAAGATCATCAAATTGGGAAATTGTAAAGCCTTGCCCGCATAAATAAAACTTACAAAGAATAGTTTTTAAGAGTACTTAATTGGAATAATAATTCAAAAAAAGATTCGTTGTACTGTCTAATACTAAGCTTTTGGTTTTGATGAACGAAGGAAGGAAGGAAGGAATGAATGAACAAATGAACTTCTCTTTCATTTTACAGTCATCTTCACGGTCGTCGGATACACCTTGTACGCCATCAAGAAGGCCGAGAAAAACCACGAGGTCTTCTGGTCATTCGGCGTCATCGTGGGCTCGAGTTTCTTCTGCCTCATTGCTGCTGTCGTCTCCGTCGTTCAGCTGAAAAGTTCGGGTGTCCGATTGTGAGGGGGAGACCAGATTCCGCACAATCAGAACGTAGAGTCGACCTTATCGTCGTTGGCGCTATTTCTATCTGGCTAGATTTTAAAGAATGACGAATTTATTATTTATGATCGGCATATTAGTCTTGCATGAACGTTTGGAAGGATGGATGGATGGATGCATGAACGAATGGAAGTATGTTGTTTGTAGAAAACTCGCTACGATGAAAGCGAGACTTTGACCCCTGACATAACTCTTATTAAAGTTTGCCTCTCGAAACTAGGGGCTAGATGTGCCTTTTTATAGAATGCCATAATTTCCATAAGAACTATTCTCAATCTAGGCTGAATTTGCTACCGACGGCAGGGCGCTCCTCTCCCTCTATTCCAGATCCGGTGGAGAATGACGAGCAAACGGAGCAAAGAGAACTGCATTTAGGTTTTGGGCTGCAAAATTCTGCAACAGAAATCAGGGTTGTTGCTCTCGATAGCAACTCCCTGCTAACTTTCTTGAGTCCTGGCAGCTTGTGCATACAAAATAAAAAAAATACAAAGCAAGAGTATCGCTACTAGTTGTTGATGTTGTTGTTGTCTGATGGTGATGAAGTGTTGTTTACTCGAGTGTTTCAGCTTTCATTGTTTGGAATTCTGCACCAGTTTCTGAAAATGAGTTACAACTTGTTTACTTGTTTATAGAAACTTTCAGATTGGAAGCCGCAAGAAATATATATATATATATTTTTTTTTCTGTAACCTTTACGTTGCTTTCAACTTAACTAGAATTCCTGTACCTGCTTAACTTCTTAATTCGTTGTGACTTCAAAAATAACGCTTGAAAACGATATAAAAATAAATAAATAATAATAATAATAAAAAAAAATTCGAAAAACAAAAACGAAATCTTCAGCATTCGATCTTCTTCCCTTCAGGCGAAGTGCAACTAAAAATAAAATAAAAGTCAAGTGTACAAGACTTTCGTCTGACTCTACATTAATGATGGTGATCTTCTATTTTTAACTCACTCTGTATTAAGGGTAGTTTTCAGGGGAGGACAAGAAGACTTTTTGCTAGTTTCGAGGTCACAGCACTTGTCTTGGCCATCTTTTGAGAGCTTTCTTCTTATCGATTCTATCGTAGACTCTATTAATGGGACAACACGTACAGTAGTAGGCGTTATAAATATGAATATAAACATGCATAATTTATGATAATCGTGTGCCAATCAACCTGGAATTTGGTCGCTCCTCTCCTCGATGAATTTCAAGACGAATTTGTCAGCGTCCACAATTCGGAACTTTCTCGTGAAGATTTCGATAACAGCGTCTATCGCGAAATCCTGCAAGAAACCGATGTTTTTGAGAAGCAATAATTTACAATTTTTACGTCCTGGAAAACAAAAGCAGAGCAAAGAAAAAAGACTGAGGAGAACATAAAAAAAGTCAAGATGGAACCTACTTGGGGCCCGTAATATTCCGGTTCATCGATGGACGAGTTCGGCTTCCTCACTCTGCACTTCATAAGGAATTTTCCGGAACGAAACCCGCCAGTGCTGTCGGCCATTTCGAACAGAGAAATCGTATCATCGGCCAGAAAGTAGCGTAGGATGAATTTTCGGCAACAATCCACTGGATGCGGTTGGTCCTGCAAGAAGACTTCTGTGGTGTTCCAATCCCAACAGGAATTGTGTATTATCTGCCATTTCTACTCACCAAGACCAGGAGATAGCGAAGAACGTGTCCCTGGTAGTTTATCATCTTTCCGAAGTCCTTCTTTGGAGGTTGCGGCACAACGAATTTGATGTTTTGCATTGAATCATCTAGTGTGCCGTGGAAATTCCAGGGAGGAATATCCTGCGCAACGTAATGAAATGGATCTCCTTGCATCCAAAGGAATAATAAAAAAATAATTTTTTTTTAATTCTATGCGATCCAACCTTCTTTCTGACTTCAGGGAAGGTCTTCGAAACATCGACTGGCGTGAAATCTGTTGTTCCATAATTCTTCCAGTAGTAGGCTTTGGTGAAGTTGTCGCAGTCGTAGAGTAGGATGGGCCTGTTATAAATAAGGACAGTCTTTCCGATGGCTAAGTCAGAAGGTCCGAAGTACTCTCTGACCTCCTGTTCACTCAACTCCAGAATTCCGGCATTGAAATCCGGATCCACGTCCATCCTATCTTTTGGAATTCTGTGACGACAAACGAGAAAAGGAAAAATGTCTCTTCCGTCGTTTCTGAGATGGATCTCTTTCAAGTCCATTGTATCGTCCGAGAGGTAATACTGAAATAAGAACAATTATAATAATTTTAAGCATGGAGGTTATCGTTTTTCCTGCACGCGATGGTTATGGCAACAGTGTCCGATAGCCTGTACCGCTGATTGATCTATACAAATGGGGATATATACAGAAGGTTAAAACATGTCTTCATTTCCTATCAGGATACGTAGCAGGCACTCAAAAGATCGATGTTAAAACGTTCCAAAACAACAAAGGTTTAACGCAGGAACCTGTAGAACGAGTGTCCTCAGGTGTTTATTGAATTGATCGCTGTCATCCCACAGGCAATAGAAGCGCAGGACTTTTCCATCGAGTTTCAAGAACTGACACAACTTCTTGCATTCCTTTTCCACTGCAGGAAGTACTTCAGTTCTGCGGTCGATTCTCGCACGTTTTTCAGTGTAAAGGTCGCACGGATAGTCCTCTGGACAGTTGACCTCAATTCCTTGACTCTCCAGCCACGTCTGATTGATTTTCGTAAGTAGGTAAAAACTAATTTTAGAATTGTACGAATCAAAATCATGGAAACCAATTGATGAAGTGATTGAGATGTAAACATTGCCTTTAGCAATTAAATTTTAAACCTTGTAATTTTAATAATTAATGTTACTATTGTTGTTTTATTATTATTATTATAATTTTTTACTCTCGTCCAGCAATCGCAGTCGTAGATGCGAAACACTCTTCCATAGAAATTGACATTGATTCCGACATTTAAGTCTTTCCAGTTCCAACAGTCCCCAAAGTCATTTTTCGGAATTTGCTGTCTATATAGGAGCTGACCTGAGCGGAATTATGTTTTTCTTTGAAACAAATTATTTGTTAATTATCTAACATTTTAGCACTATATTATGATATTTAGTACATGGCCGTCCAAATTCTAAAAAAAAGATTGATCATTTAGTTCACTGACCTTGAGGAATTCCACTGTTCTCCACGCGAAGTTCATTTGCTGATATCGTGTCATCTTCAATATAGTAATAAATCGTTACGTAACGTACTCTGTACGTTTCGTCAGGACTTTCGCGGACAGTTTCCTTAAACCATGCCTTGAATCTCAAAACCTTGAGAATGATTTTTTCAAGAGCATTTTGAATAAATTATACCCATCCTTTACAAGGATGGCACAGACCTACTTTTTTGTCAAGATCGACAAAAGAGGGTACAAATGGCTCGCCAGCACACGCCTTCGCTTGTCCATAAATCAACGTTGGATCATATGATGCCATTAAATCCATCTCACTCTCGCTGATGACATTGTAATCGAGCAATTCAATTCCGCCAACTTTAAACCTTGGTTGTGTTCTTGTTGCAAAGCCATTGCTGAAGCCTAGCGTCTGGCATCTGTGGTAGCGCTTTTTCTGAAAAATAAAGATGAAAATTCAAAACAATGATGCACATCGAATGTATTTGCTCTCACTAGTGGTTCCGTAAACGAGTAGCCAGGAATGAGTGGAAGTTTCTTCATTTTTCATCACAAAATAATTTTTTCAAAGACTAAATTACTCGGACACATATTTAACAGCATTCCATGACGCCAGTTGTAGAATGTCATTAAACATTTGAATAGTAACGGACTCACCTTGCTAACCTAGATCAGCTGCAATATGCATAAGTTTTAAATTTAAAAACAAATTTAAAAAACAAATTAACCTGTTCTTTCGCATTTTAATAAAGTTCACTTTGGAATGTAATGATGATAGTTATTTAAAAAATCACAGCTCTTTATAATACAAGCCAATTAATTTTGTAAAAAATCAAAATAAATTATTCTAATTTATTTATCAATATAACTGTTGATGATTTGTTTATCGAGAGGCTCTGTAGGGATGTTGCTTCGTGTGTTCTGTTGTTTTGACAGTGAAGATACTTGCTGGGTAGCGATTCGGAGGGGATCGGTTTAATGACAATAATGCTATGCGGATGAATTTTCTAACCGGAGCCTTATTTAACTTTTAGGGTTAAATTAAAACCCCCTGAAGTGGCATCACATATGACCTCATAAAGAACAGATATTTTGACTTTTACTAGCGATCTCAGATCTCTCCCGGAAACTTTATCTATTTTAACGTCATCATTTTGTTCCGAAAAAGAACTTTCAAATGAACGAGTTTAGGACTCCATCATCAAAAGCCCCTCCTCAGAAGCAGCAACCTGAGTCTCTCTTCTTTTACCATTCTAGTCCATTTGCCACTCCACAGGGGACTTCAAATTCTAATCTTTCTGTTGGGATTGAGAGTTATACTAGTTCAGAAGATGGACAACAGGCATGTCTTTAAGTTTTTTTTTCTGCCGAACTTTATTGTGTTAATAAAAATATGCATATAAATATATTGCATCACAACTATGAGCACCAGTCTTATTATACAAGCTTTAAGGAAATTTTCTTATCAGGTTGACATTGCAACTCCACTTCAAAACTCATTCATAAATGCGAACACAAGTTGTGTGTCTCCTGATTCTGACAACCAAAGCTCATCGCAACAGAAAGCAAAGTCATTGGTCGAGCAATTGCAAGCAAAAATCTCAAAAACTAAGGAAAGAATCAGAATTGAACAGACAGCAAAAGAAGGTGCTTGTGACCTCTTTATCATTTTATCTTAATTTCCTTCAGAGATCTTTTGATATCCACAAATTGATTGTCAAATTGACTATTTTTCTTGCCCACAGAGAATGTCAATGAATACTTGAAGCTGTCGAACGACGCTGACAGACAACAGCTGCAGAGAATCAAGGCCGTCTTCGAGAAGAAAAACCTAAAGTCAGCCCAGGTGGTCGCTCAGCTGCAAAAGAAGTTGGAAGAATACGACAGGAGATTGAAGGACATCGCGGCGCACGGCATCGCCTCGGGACACAAGCCCGGAAAGGGAAAGCTCAAAGACGTCGGTCAGGGTCTCAAGTGAGTTCCGGAGTTGATTTTGATTAGTTTGAATGATTCAAAGATTAATGATGCTTATTCAATGCTGTGAAATTTTTGATTGCCTAGTGGATGTGAATTATTTCTCAAAGAATTTCATGGTTAACAGCAGTGCAAAATTATATTTGCAGATGTCTTTATGTTTATTATTACTTTATTAATTAAATTGAAATGAAAGTATCTTCTTGATTGATGGATTGATTCATTGATGGTCCACTTCTTATCAATTGACTTATTTACTACACGTTGCTATTTTGACTTCAGGGATTTCTTTAACCGAGATCCGATAAGATCTAGAGATGCCAGTCCTTGTGCCATAGGGTTGGTTGTGAGATGGTCTTTGTATTCCCTCCTAAGTTCATGTGCTTGCAGTGGGCTTGGTTTATAATTTGTTTTACTCACTTATCAATTTAATCGATTAACTTTTTTGCCAGTTTATTTTTTTTTTTGCATTTTTATTAGTTAAGTAGTAATTAATATTTATTAATTAATCGGGGTAGTGCAGAATTTAGATTAAGATATGAAATTGTTTCTCTGCATTCGGAATGCATTCGGTTTGATGAAATCATTTTTTTTCCAGCAAGGGTTTGACTGCTAGAAATCCCGCAACTTTGTTAGTTATTACTTAATCGTTTGAGTGCTTCGAGTCATTTTTTGTTGTCGTCGTCGTTACCTGCATGTCCTGTGGTAACCTTTTGTTGTTGCTTCGTCGTCGTGTTGTTGCGTTGTTGCGCTCGGACGAACCGAGCGATAGTTATTTCTGCATCTCAAGCTGCGATATTGTTTGATTAGACCTGGTGTGTCGAAGGCCAGAGACAACAGCCAGATATTCAAGAATAAATATGGAAGTGCAGATAACATAACTTCTAGCATGAGTGAGTGAATTTGGATCAATTATTAGAATCACTGTTGTGTCAAACTCAAGAATAGAATGAACATTTAATCTCGGCATGATCATTATTTTGCCGATTGTAAATATTATGATTTATTTCTTTTCGATTCATCGGGATCTGCAAATTATGAGGTCGTTCGATTGAATGTGGAGATGGAATTCCATTGGTAGCAGGTGCAATGGGAATTAAACGAATTTGTCGGATTCCTTTGCAGAGCTCTCCAGCCAAGAGATTCCAGGAAGGGAGGAAGTTCAAGATCAATCAATCATTTCACATCAGAGGTAGTTCCATCCAAGCGTTGTTCTTTCGTACTTTCGTGCTTTTAAATCATCATCCGACGAAAGATTCTGACGAATTCTGTGCAGACGACTCGAGATGATACGAAGCTTCCCCGTGATTTATTGTCGGACAATGATGATGATGATGATGCATCTGTTGTTTACTCCCGAGAAACTGCAACCCTACTCCCTCTCTGCTCATTGATAACATTAACTCCGCAATAAAACCGCTCGTATCACCTTCGGCTCGTCTCTCACCTGCCGTCATTAATTCCTTGCCTTAACACAGTATTATTATTATTTTACAAGTTAACACTAATTAACTAAACAAAATAAATATCAGGGATGGTTCAGAAGAAGAAGTGTCGAGCGGCCTGTCCGATTCTCTGGCAAGTGGCGAATACCTCAGCATGAAGCGATCCCTGTCCAAGAACAGGGACGTAGAAATCAGCAGACCATCACCTGGTCCACAGCAACCCCAGAAAGAGGCTGTGTCCAATGATCAAACCACCCTCCAAGCGAAAGACTTGACCACCCTAGTCAACAGTCTCTCAGAGTTTCAGAAGGCCCAGTTCGGTCTCCACTGTTCTGTGGAAGCCTTGAAAGTCAGTCGATCTATCTTCAAACTGATTCTATTTATTTTGAACCCAGGTTGTTCAACTGGTGTATAAGTGGTAGACGACTTTGTTAAGTAACTTCGGACGTATTTTGATGATCGCGATAAACTTTCAACATCTGTTCTTTAGAACTGCTTGTTGATGCAAATGCTGCACAGGTCCACGTGTTGCACTCGCTTGTTGAGCTTGCGAGTCTCTCGTCTGCTTTTAGTTGAACAAATTATTTAATTTAAAACAATTGAATCAAATAATGGTTTCAAGTCTTTCCACGAAATCTTCGAGTGCACTCGCATCGTGGTTTTGGGGTCTCACTATGTATTGATCGTGGTTGTTATGGTTATCTCGAATGTACTACGCATTTATGATTTAAAATTTTTTATCAAAATATTGGTGCAATATTGTTGCAGACTCAGATGGAGGAAGAGAGTTTGATGTACAGACAAGCTCTTGAAGAGGAACACGATCGATGTGAAAGACTGGAAGAACAAATAAATGACCTCACGGAGCTTCATCAGAATGAAGTTTTCAACATAAAACAGGTTCATGTTGATTTCAAAAATCTATTTGTTCTGCATCTATTTATAAAAGCTACATTTATCTCCGTCTTTTTTTTGTGCTTACATATCTTGACTCACGTGTTGACTTTGGGCTTATTTTTTTTTATATTATTGAGCATATGTTGTTGAAAAAGGTTATATAGTTTTCTGAACTCTGGATTTCATGTTTCAGGAATTTATTGGAATGCAGGAAAAGTTGGAGTACCAACTGGAAGAAAGGACAAGAGATATGCAGGAACTTCTTCTGACATGCCAAACTAAAGTAGGCCGTGCTGCAATTGAATGCAGTGATGATGTAGTTGAATAATAATAAAAATAATAATAATAATAATTGATGACATAACATCCTGCTGGTTAACTTGAATTAATTAAATTAAAATCCCTGAGTCATTCAAAATGGAGCACAGGTTAGCAGTTAGTGGTTAGTAAACAGCTAACGACATTAATGTTTTTCAACAACAATGATTGGTGTATCCAAAACCATGTGTCGCACACCACATGTTACTGTATCTCAGGTTACAGGCAACACTGAGTGCTCTTAAGCGACTGTAGGATTGCCACATAAAATCACTAACTTATTACTTAAACCTAAGGTTGTAAACGTTCTTGTAAGATCATTTGAAACTATTATTTGAGATTATTAAGGATTATTTTTAAAATTATTTGACAATGTTTGTCATCAGTGTTGCACAGATGTTTTCGATGCCCCGTCATTGTTCAGATTTCGACATTAAGCCATGCATTGTTCATTGTACATTTTTGTTTGCTCATCTCGATTATTTTGTTTTTATTTTATTTTTTTAATTAATTTAATTAAATCGCAGATCAACAAAATGGAGGTCCAACAACAACAGCTGATCTCCATGGAAGGAATTGAAAACACGAGTTTTCGAGGTCTCGTCACGAAGCTGATCAACGTGGCTCTCGCCCTGCTGGCCGTAATCCTCGTGCTGGTCTCCGGCGTCGCCAACCTCATCGGGCCATTCTTGCAGACTAGGTCGGTCGGGATTCCGCCATTTCTCGATTTATGCATCTTTATAATTAATAATTATAAAAATAGTAAATAAATTGTAATCATAATTAATAGCATAATTAATGAAGCCTCGACGCGTTTTCCAGATTTCGGATAATCGGCACGGCCTTCCTCGCCGCCATCGTCGCCATCCTATGGAACAATTGGGTCGACGTTTCCAGATCCGTCGAACAGATTTTCAAGCCCAGCGGCTCTTAGATTTCGCGTTATTCCAAAAACAGATTGCCGTTTCTCTACAAAACGATCGTCAACAATCGTCGGGCCGTCATTGGCCTGCTTTTTAGCATTTATTCAGAGCTTTGAAGTATTTTTATTTTTAGTTTTTTTTTTTTGATTTTCCTTATACGTCGATACGTTCACGACTTTCTTAGGCAAACTCTCTACTTGCTTCACCAAAAGTAATTTCACGGACACCTGATCTAGAACGGCTAGTCCTGCATTGCATCCAAAAGTATTGTTTGAACTCATTTCCTTCGTGAATTTATCGTTCGATTCCTGCAATCGCCTTCCGCGAACTCGTATCCATGGCGACGCAGGACTCTTCTAGTTCCCAAGCACAAACACTTATCGATTAGATCTTCCAAGTTGTTAGCAACTGTTACATCGCCGCAGTGGAATTTAAGCATTGTTCTCATCGACTGAATGAAATCACTGTATAGATCCGGGTTTATCTTTGAGATAAAAGTATTGATTGAATCAAATCCCCTTTGATTCATTGATAGCTAGCTATTCTATCTGCTTATCAAAGTGAATTGCCATCTCTTAAAAGGCCATGAGGCAGTGCCAACCAAAACTACAAACAAATCCTTAAGCTGGGACTAACTGCAGTTATCATCACCTCACGACTTGTTATTGTGTTTCAGCAACTGTTTTTAGCACTTTACATCCAAAATTCGAAAAATTTGTTTTTCATTAGTCATCGCACGAGCCGGCTCGGGAAAACAAACACGTAAAAGCCACTGCAAAAATCAAGAGTCGCCTCCTATTCTCTCTCCGGACTTTCGAACGAACAATCGATCAATCAACCATTCTTCTCGCTAACTTCAACTTCGTATGAAACGATACAACTTAATTTCTTGTAATTTTGTATTCGAGAAATGCGAGGGAAACGACTCCGTGAAACGAAAGAAGAACGCGAGACTCGGGTCATCCCATCCTGTTGACGATGGCTTCGTGTAGAGAAGCGATTTGATTCGACCACTTGTGGACGGCATTGTACCGAGCCGTGCCCGTCGATTCTGCTTCCAACTCGAGCAGCTGATTGACCTGATCGATCCTCCCGTGGATGGTGCTGAAACGACGTTTCGTTAAATGTTCGACTCGTGCAGATTTTATGAGAGAATTTATGCAAATATCGTTGACACTCACTTGTCCAGGATGCAGGATACTAGTAAGCATTCCACCTCACTGGCATCTATGTTTAATTCCTGTGTAAAATGGAGAAGAAAAGCAGGTATCATTCAATGCCTGGTGGACTTCAATAAATTAATAAATCGATTGAATTCACTCACCTGTGAGATGAAGGGTATGTGGATCCGAGTGTAGGGCTTGATGAGTTTAATGAGCACTTGAGTGCGGATGTTCCGGAGAAGATCTGATTCGAAGACAATACAACATGGATGGAAGTGATTGGATTGGTTGTGCAATCACCAACAATCAATCAAAGTTCTATTAAAACCAACCTTCGATGTGCTCTCTGATGAATGGGTCCTCCATGATGTTTTCACGATTCATCCTCAATATCTTCTCGAATTCATTGATATCATTGTTCTGATATGCACTGGAAGAACATGATTTGATAAGTAAATCAATTAAATATTTGCTATTCTGGAGATATAAGCCCTGGGTATTAATTAATTATTATATTAATTATATGATATGTTAAACAACTTATTATAATTAATTAAAGACAGGAACTTCACAATACTTGACAAGATTAGTCATGGCTAATATTTCAGGGTTGTTTTTGTATGGTTTGGCTTCCTGTGAATCAAAAGGATTGATGCCAGACTTCATCAGCATGTTTGCCAGGACTAGATATTTTAGGCATGTTGTCCTCCTAAAAGAAGTTCGTTCGTTCATTCATTATAACCAGCACTCCATCCGATCCGAGATAGTCGAAATAAAATATCGAAAAGCAATTCTTACCTGGGACTCCCTGATTCATCATAATTTTTGAAGGCCTCGAAGAAGTCCGTATGAGCCTTGCCATACTCTCCTTCTCTAAGATGCATCTTGCCGCCACACTCTGAGGTCAGAACAAAGGTCAACACAAAGGTCAACTTAGATGACGATGATGATTCATTAACTAGTATTCGTTAACTATTTATCAGGAAGAGACTCAAACCGACCTCTGATCACTCCCATGATGAGCGGATGAGGAATGGCTGACTTTATTTGGAGGGACTGCTCGTACAAAGTCTGCAAAGAGAATTAGAAAAAAGTGTCGTGAAATGACGATTTCGTAACCCTACGACAAGATTAAAGACAGACTTTTAATTTTTTGTTGTTTTTTTGAGCTGTGTACATCTGTATCTCGAGAGCATAAATTTCTAAGAGCTGTGTGCCTTTCTTCATGTCATCCTCTCCTTCTTCAGTCTGTCAGGAGGTTGTTAAATTTGCATAACAGTCGTTAAAGGTTCAATTATGAGGTCAACATAGTCTGATATGAAAATCAGAAGGTATAATAAGGTTTAAATAGGAAATTCTTTTAAAACTTTCAAAATGTGGAAATTTTAGAAAAATCCAATAGAACATTTGACTCATACCATAGACCAATGTCATTTCAACTATGAATCCAAACTGAACAATCACAATCAAGCAGGAATCAACAAACCTGACATGAACTTTGGAGCTGTTTTATGATCTTTTGCAACCTGGACCAATCCTCCCTGTCATAGTAGAGTTTGCCCAACTTGGTGTTGGTTTTGAACCACAACCTCTCATTTTTTGCCTCTTTTAAAGCATCAAGAGTCGTCTGATAGAAGTTTTGTAACAAGTCTGCCTGGTTTTATGAAATAAGTTTAGTTAACGTCAATGCCAAACAATTTATTATTTAATGATTTTTTAAACTTTCCATGAAGATTTAAGCAAAACCAACTTGTTTAGATGTGGAGATGTAATCTAATATGGAATTTATTGATTTTTCAGAATAATTCCTTGTGACAGCACTTTTTATGTAGGTGAGAAGCTGTTTGTATCTTGACATCATCTCTTTGTAATGACCCTGGTTAAATGACAATCACAAATAATCATCAAATCTCAAGAAACACATCGAACGTCAAACGTGACAAACCAGTCGGAAATTAATTTTTATCATCTGCTTCAGAGCCTTGAAACCCCAATCTCCTTTATCTTTCCCCTCCAAGTCTAAAACCTGGAGAATACGAAAATGAAATTGTGGTGAATTTTAGATTGTTTGCAATAATAATCAGCAAAAAATCAAATCAGAAGCAGTCAATAAATGCAGTTGACACTAGTCTCATAAAAACAAAATCCAAATCTTGATAATGCTTTGAGATCATAGCACTAGCTACTAGATCTGGCTTAAAATCAACAAAGACTACATTTCCTACAAATGTTCCTCCCAATAGGTTCAATAATGTGGCAGATTATGAAATTTTACACAAACTCGTCATTAATAATCTAAACAGAATTAGATGAAATCAGACCTTTTGAAAATTTTCAAGAGCTGCTCTTGGATCATCTTCTTTCAGAGCTTTAGAGTTATAATATTGATTTTCCAAGTCCACATCGGGCTCTGAATTGCTATCTTCTGAGTACTCCTATGAAACCAGAGCAATTCTTAAAAGATCTATTTACAATTTACAGCGATGGTCTAATCGAGGTTTAGTCAATATTGCCGGTATTCCGCATCTCGACCCGATAACAGGAACAATTAAAAAAGTCAATAATACCGATGAGACAATTAACTAAATACTGAAACAAACCAGATCATATTCTTCCTCCCCAACCATGTATTCATCGGCATCCGACATTTTGCTTGTTGTTTAATGACTGAATTATAAATATACCATTCGGTGTGCGAGCAGCATTTGAAAAAAGTAGTCACCCAGCAATTTGTTTGTCTCAAATAAATGATTAATATTAAAGATAATGTAGAGACATCGTTTTAAACAATAAATTTTATTTTTAAATGTAACAATAATTTTTACAATAGATTCGTCGTAGCGTCGAAATATTTTTCACTTTTAACTTAATAAATAAGTAAATAACTATTTCGTGAATAAGACTTATTTTGCTTCACTTGCGATAACTTCAAATCCGAAATAATCGATTTAACAAACTACTTAGGAATGAGTTGAAACTCTACAAGGATTGCATGCTCTGCTATTTTATTTCATTCGCAATAGCTAAAACTTTAGAGTAAATTATCTGTTGTGTAACATATTTTTTTATATTGTAGTGACGAAAGATTACTGCAATTAAACCTTCGGGAATTCCAATCTTCTAATGGTGGTTGCTAATTTCAATTTACTTTTAGACCGATGTTCAGATATTTGCAGCCCTTAATTAATTTTGGATAAAGCAAAGCCAATGTCGCCCTTGCAAGCAATATCGAGCTAGAAATTTATTAGCTGTTCACCTGAAAATTCAATTTGCTTTCACTTATTAAAACCGAGCTAGGATTTGGAAGTGGGTACGAAGCAAAGATGATGGCGGATGTTAAACGATCATTTGAATAATTCAAGACTTTTGAGCATTTAAAACTTAAAATCACGATCAATGGCAAAGCATGGAATAAATGCAATTAACTCTTCATTAAATTATATCCAATCTTTAAGCCCGCAATGCCATTATTGCTATTAGAAGAGGTTAAGATTAAAATCTGTCAAGGCAGGAGAGCGTAAGGTTGGTAATGGTACCATCTCCTCCACGTCGGGGAGTGCCTTAATCTCCACGTTGATGCCTCCAGGTTCCAGGGTAATTGGCTTTGTTTGCAAGTTCGAAACTTATCGGAACAGCGCCATTTGCGTTTTATTTATAACCGGTAGTTAATTATGACGAGTCACTTAATTACCATTTAATTGGTTTAATTTTTAAATAAATCATTTAAATATATATATATACCTCTTCTCTTTTAGGGTCATACGATGATTAATAAGTTTCATATCGTTCTATTCGAATTTACAAGACGTTCTGATAGTAGTCTGATTGAGTTTGAAACTTTCAAATCTGTGAAGCAAATAATATTTAGAAAAAATAGTCGTACTTGAATCTTTTTTTTTTTTTTTTGAAATTATCCTCGTTGGACTTAATTGGGTTGCGAAATGGATATCGAAATTGCTTTTAGAAAATAATTTTCATCAAATTCTTGCAGACTAATCAAATAATTTTGAGGAGTTAATCGCACCGCAAGCCACTTGAAGTGCAAGTTGTACATCCCCTGGCAGCAACAAACGTGTGACATAAAAAATTTATTACAATATATTATCGCCAAACATTGTCATTATTTTTATATTGTCATAATTTGCTAAATAAAATCAGCCTTAATTTGACCCATTGATGGGGCTCCACCATTCTAGGCCTTCATGCATCCTTCTCACTTCACCATTAATTCTTGCTTTGGTTGGCGTATTGTTGCTTTTCCTCAAAGGAGGAGTCAGAATTATTTGCCATGACAACGAGTTCTCGTAAACAATAAAATTCAAAGCCACACAAATCCGTGCAGCGGAGTCTCCGATTCGTTCAATTCTGATGGATTACGCAGACAATGGACGTCTCCATGGAAGTGTTTCCTGGAGATTTTCCATTGGAGTTGATGAATTTTCCTCGCATAAAAATCACTTATTATTAATTATAACCGGTTATAATAAAATTATTTTTGTCGTTTTTTTTCTTATTTAAAACGAATATTTGAAATAAAAATTTCCTGCTTCGCTTTGAGAGGAAAAAACATTGAGAAATTAAATTAACTTAGAAACAAAAGCAAACAATTATCGGGTTTCAACCTGCTAGAGAAACGAATTTCTTTCTTTAAAAGCATCTCGAATTATTTCAAATTAATTACAAACTCTGAAAGGATTAAATACCAATTAAACATTAAATTTCTATAAAAAGTCTTTTTAAATGCAATTAGTCGGCGAAGTTGAGCACAAATTTTAAGTCGTTTACGTTGTTGTTGCTGTTCAAATTCATTGTTGTCGTCGCCGTGGTAGTGGTAGTAGTAGCAGCTGTTGTGGCTGTCGTCGTCGTAGTCGTCGTCAATATTTATTAACAGACTTTCCTATAGCAGTCTGACTAATAGTGGAACGAAGGAGAAGAGGGAATGAATTGGCAGCCACTCCACACTCCACTTCACGCTTGAACGCTAACGAGGCGTCATTGAATGCTCGCTTCCAGATTGACGTAGTGCGGTCCTTAGCCGTGCCCGCGCTGCTGATGGAGAGAGGCATCCCCGAGTAACCACGGCAACCCGGAGAAAACGACGAGATGGGATACTATCCTGTCGTGGACAAAGACGAAAGTAATCGAGAAATTAAGTCCATCCGTGTCCCATTGTTGTGAAGAATGGACTCGGAATCACGTGATTCAAGAGGGGGGTCACGTGGAATGACCCGGTCGGGGGTGGAGGATGGATTGAGATGGGGAGAGATGGGGAAGTCGAGATGATCTGGGGTGGCCGAGTTATCATGGAATACAATTACCTCGTAGTTGATTTAATCTCGCGATAAAGGAGTCTTTATTCTACGAAAATATTTTATCGCTATTTTTTATCTTCAGGAAGAAAAACACGAAAAATAATCATTTATTGAAAATATGAACGATGGTTCCTACCGAAGAAGACGAATTCCCAAGCATTTCTTTTTTAATTTCAATCAAACAAAATTGCATCTGAATTTTACAAAACAAAAAATTGAAATTCGAAACTGTCCGGTCAGGCATCAGAAGAGGAAGAAGACGATCGGAAGCGATGATGGAATGGCAATCGACATGAAAAGAAGCAAGTGGAACACGGAAACCGGAGCGAATCCAGCGGACGTCAGTACCAACGGAGTCTGCCTGTACTTGCTGTTAGTGCCTAAAACATCGAATCACTTATCGAATACTCTGGACTTCCTTCTGCAATGGAATCGCTTCTGATTTACGAGTAACAGATGTTTTATCATCCGGTCATAAACGAACTTTCTCTCCTAGGAAAGCAACTTTTCCAAATGGAAAAAGGGACCGTGCATTGCATGACAACGATTTATAAACAATCCACGATCCGCCGTCGGGCTATTTGAGTAGGAATTGCCAGAAACGGGATAAAAAAGAAGAGACGTGCTCGTTATAGAGGCGCAATAAAAGAAATATTGGTTCACTTCAAACGAAAAGCAAAGGAGATTGATGGAAAGATGGTAGAAATGAAAAAGGACAACAACAACAACAACAATAACCCACCTCTCTTTCTTCCTATCGGAGAGACTGGAAATTAAAACAGACTTGATTTATGAATTATCGAAATTATTGAAATTATTAGATGGATTTATTAAACCTATTGTCGAATATAATAAAAATTACCATAGATTTAATTTTAACAAAAAAAAAGTAAAACAAACATTATCGATTTATTAAAATTATTTACCGATTCAATTCGCCTATTATCGTCTAGAACGAACCGTTGAGAACGTAGACAGTAATGGCTGCCGAGTCGTCATCAGAGGAGCGACAGACGTATTCTCCGGCATCGTTGAGAGACGTGTTATCGATGTACAAGTCGCTGATGATGAGCCTCGACTCGATCTTCTTCGTCACCAGGACTCCCCTTTCCATGTCCGAGACGACCTTCCTACCCTCACGGAACCATTCCAGGTTCAGCGGCGGATCCGGCTTCCCGGTGGCGTTGCACTTGAGTTGGGTCACTCCACCCCTCTCGACGTATTCCGTTCCCTGGACTTGAATGGCTAATGGACGTGGGTATCGGTGACCGTGTGTCAATGATTTATCGGCCGACAATGAGTGACCTGCCCTCTGACCTTGACTATCGACCTTTTGTGTTTCCACCTCTTATTGCCGTCATAAGTTACCGTCGATATTGTAATTTCCTTTTGATTCATACTTCGTTTTTCAAGCGGTTTCGTGATTTATGATTGCAATAAAGAATTTATTAAGAGTTAATAATAGCAAAGACAATTATATAATAGTAATAATAATAATAATAATAAATTTATGGTAATAATAATAATAATAATAAATTTATGGTAATAATAATAATAATATGGTAATAATAACATTATGACTATAATATGAATACAATTATAATAACAGCACTAACAATATTATTATTGTTATTATTATTTAATGGTTCTGATTCGCAATAATTCTCCCTTGGAACGCGGATCCATAGGACGACATCGGGGATGTTGTTGAAGTCCGGAGGTATAAAATGGGATTTTTAAAATGGCCGATTCTTATTTCGCCAGGATTCGTGGAATGACGTCCGCGCTAATAATTCAAGGAGGATTTTCCAGGCGATGAGGACCGTGTCAATATTATTTCGGACGGAATTTCAATGTTATTTCCGGGAGATTAGCAGCCGATTGGAAGCGGCGAAGAAGGAGAATGGAAAACCACGCGAGCGCACACGAATTTTCCTTTTAATGGATCATTCCAGCTGCCGAGTGGCCGGATATTTGGATCCGGTTCCCCATCGGGAAACGATTTGAGTTAAACTTTGGCAGCTACGATCTAGGCATTCCACGATAAAGGTTGACGTGTCCTACTGAGTTTGCACGGATGTGTTCGCGTGCGGTTCTGCGCTTGTGGCCGGGGTCAGAGGTCAGAGATGGGGGTACCCGCCGATAGAATTCACAAAACGTCGAAAGACTCGCTTTACGCGCGCGATTGGCACTCACTTCGAACGTTGAGGAGGATTGGAAATGAATTCTCGCTATCGTTCTTGGTGCTGATGTGACAGTGGTAGAGTCCCTCGTCTGACGGACGGACGTCTTGGATGACCAGGGTCCATTCACTCGTATGGGGGTTGAATTCAACGTTCAGACGGGGCTCGGCCGCGAACGGATGCATCCCGATGGTAAGCGGGTGGATTTCTCCTTTCTTCCTCCAAATAACCTGCGCCAGAAAGTTTACTAAACAATGTTTCGATAAAATTAATCAATTGATAAATAATAATAATAATAATAATATTGAATTAAGTGAATTTAAAATCGTCAATAAGAGCGTAAACAGTGGCAGCATCGTTATCATCATCACCACAATCATCGTCATCATCATCACCACAATCATCATCATCATCGTCCACACCATTTTCGTGCCCAGATTTTCCACTCTGCACCTCAGTACCGCTCTCTCTCCCGGAAAGACCGTGAGGTTGTGGGTGGTCGGAATGATGAAGGGTTGAAGGTCATCGTCCAGGTCCGCCTGTGATTGGTCCGGAGTCGGCTGGTGATGATAATGATAGAAGTGGCTCGACTTCGTATAGAACTGAAAGCTCCCTGAACAGGTATAAATTAAAAAATAAATAAACGAAACGTTTAATGAGGAATTTTAAAATATATTCTAGGTAATTTTTTTTTAAAATTATTATTTAATTGTTAAAATTATTAAAAAATATTATTTGAATGTCAAAAATATTAAAATTATTATTTAATTCTCAAAAATATTAAAATTGCTATTTGATTGTCAAAAGTTAAATACTTACAATGATGAATTATGAATTTTTGCCAATTTTTAACTAATTTTAGCTTATTTTCCATCAAATTGGTGAAAAATTCTTTAAAATACAATTTTAATTCAATATTTGAAGTTTTTACTGAAATTTAGAATAAATTCTGCTGATGAAATGCTTTAAAACATAATTTGTAACAAACAATAAAGTTTGTTATTTTGGAATGTTTTGTTGGGTGGTGATGATGATGACGACGATGGGGGATGAGTTGAGGAGATACATTGAAGTTATGATCGCAGTAGAAGTTAGAAATAAATAAATAAATAAACAAATAAATAAATAAATAAATAACCAAATAAATAAATAAATGAATAAATAAATAAATAACCAAATAAATAAATAAATGAATAACTAAAAAATTAATCAAATTTATATAATATTGTTTTCCGGGTCAGTCTGATTGCAGACTTAATTCCTAAAGACCTGCCTTTTGAGTTTATTTCAGTTATTTTCTCTGGCTATTATTTGTACTAATGCTTTGTATATAATAATAATTTCATATATTTGTTTATTTTTTATTATGGCTACCTTCTTTGACAATGAATTCATTTGAAGTTTCTTGGATTGTTTTCTTAGATTTGAATAAACTCGTAAAAATGTCAAAAATATATTTAAATTATTCGGATATTTCGAGCAAAAGCACTCCCTTGAAAACCTTTTGAACTCTGACCTATCGTAAGGTCGTCCATTAATAATTGATTGGTTCTCGAAATAATAACGGCCCAAAGCTTTTTAGATATTTTTACATTTTAATCTTTAATTTATGAAATCTTGGCATCCGTCAGGGTTTTTGAGTGCACTTAAAGTACCGTTTGTTCTCGAAAATACGTTTCTCGGAAAGAATTTATTAAATAAATAAATAAATAAATAATTATTTTGCTTTTTTATTGCTTTTAAAATTCGTTATTTATTTTTTTGGAAACATTTGTGAATATTTTTATGAAGTAGCAGATTGACGATGATGATAATGATGATTGTTGTTATTATTATTTATAGTAATATTTTTATATGCTCTCGATAGTAGTACTAATGGTAATAATAAAAAAAATAAAATAATAATAATAATAATAATAATAATTGTAGTCGTAATCATCATCACCATCATCATTTACATTACGATAAATCGCTGAATAATTAATGAAATTGAAAGAATTTGCTGCCAAAATGCATAAAAACAAAAGTAATGAACAGACGTGACCAACTCCTCCTCCTCCTCAATTCCTGATGAACCACCAATTGTTCTTCAATTTTTCAGACAAAATTCAACAACAACAACATCAACTTACAACATTCAGACAACAATTCCAACAACACCAACAACGACATTCAGACAACAATGCCAACAACAACAACAACGACAACGACCACGACGACGTCGATGACTACAAAGATTTTCTTTCTTTTATTTTTTTTTCTTTTGATCTTCCAAAGTCCTCAGAATTGAATCGAGACTATCAGCTGATGATGATGATGACGATGATGATGATGATGACGATGACGATGATGATGATGATGACGATGACGATGATGATGATGACGGCGAATCGAAAGACCACGACAACGATGACGACGACAACGACGATGATGGGAACGAGAAACTGGAGAATAATGCATCTCCATCCATTCGTCCGTCCGTCCGTCCATCCGTTTAATTCACCTCCGGACTTCCACTTGAACTTCACTTCCGAGACAAACGTTTGAAGTAAACAACAGCTTCTCATTCCAGGAGACCACGTGATTTGCGACGAAATCTTCCTGAGTGCTTCTCCTCTTTTATCCATTCAGATGTTTACGGCATCATTCTTTGAAATGCCTCTATTATTATTATTATTATTATTATTATTATTATTATTATTATTATTATTATTATTATTATTATTATTATTATTATTATTATTATTATTATTATTATTATTATTATTCTTCTTCTTGTTATTATTCTTGTTATTGTTATTATTACTATTATTATTATTATTATTATTATTATTATTATTATTACTATTATTATTATTATTATTATTATTATTATTATTGTTATTATTATTATTATTATTTTCTGAGAGGCTTGTTTGAAACAATTGAACAGTTTTCCACTTGAAAAGAA